>CANXYI011874338.1:0-11887 GCA_948208565.1 Hura crepitans | reverse complement strand
TACCAGTAGAAGATATTCAAGTACAACTAGACTTAACTTATGAAGAGAAACAAGTGCAAATTCTAGCTAATGGGGTCAAACAATTGAGGAATAAGTCTATTATATTGGTGAAAGTGTTATAGAGACATCACAAAGCTGAAGAAGCCACTTGGGAGAGTGAGGAGTAGATGAAGGCTTAATACCCACAGGTGCTCACATGAGCTAATTTTTATGACAAATTCTTTAAGAAGGGAAGAATTGTAATGCCTATAAATTGAGGTTTCATGAATAGTACCTCTGAGGCTTAAATAGTGTTTCAGGGAAGCTAAGATACCTTTATAAGGCTAGAGGAGCTGAGTACTAGTCATCAAATTTTGATAGGTAGAAAATGATGAAAATGAAATAATTTAAAAATTTTGCATAACCAATAATTCATTTTAGGCAATAAACAAGTGAATACTAACTTAATATGAGATTATGCCAAGAATAACCCGAGATATGCCCAGACAGACTTGAAAATAGGACACTTTAAAGGTCAAAAATTCTAATGAGTTCATTAGTGAAGGAATTTTAATTTTCTAAGATTGTTTGATATTTTTTTGAAATTTATTTTTATAGTGGGTGAATAGTACACCCACTTGCCTTTGGAATTTGAGCCTAAAATTTTACGTGGCCTTAAATGAGTAAAATTAAGGATTTTTGGAACAAAAATTATTATTTTTAGAAGCACATATGAATTTTTAAAATTATTTGAATTTTAAAGCAAAATTAGGTTAATTTGGCCCGTTAGATCGCCACGTGTCACAATCTAACCATGTGTGTTACTACATGACCTTACACATATGGGATGGCCACATGTACACAAAAGCCTCCTCCCACCTCTCTTTCGTCCAAAAAAATGACACCACAATTAAAGGAAAGATCTTTACCATTTTCTTCTCTTTCTTACACCAATTCTCCACCAAAATTTGTAAACTTTAAATGGGAATTTACCTCCATGGTCTATATAGAACACTATCCAAGTGAGAGAACTCAAAAACAAGATCTCATATGGAAGATATGGTTATGGAGTGAGTAGTGCCTTTTTGGAGTGTAAGTGCTTATTTCTTGGTTTTTATTTTTTTGTTTATGTAGCCTTGATAATCCTAAGAAAAACCATGTATAGAGATTTTGATTTGGAGCTTTATAGGATTTTATATGGATTTTCTAAGTTCTAGGTTACATATATAGGTTTAAGGAGAGAGAGAGCGAAGAACCAAGGGGTACAAGGGCATAAAAGGGTGAAGAAAGGTCGAAATCAACCTTAGGTATGTGGATTTGATGCAATTAAAGCATGCCAACATGTATTTGTATGTGTTTATGCATAAAAGTGTGTATGGAAGTGTTGATTCATGCATATGTGTATGTGGTTTTGATGGAATAAGCATGCTATAGTGTAAATTAGATGTGATAATAATGATATGGATGTGTTTTGGATGTGAAAATCATATGTAAAGCTAAGATGTATATAGGGTCATATGTATGTCATGGTATGTGCATGTATGCATGATATATGTACATGATGTCAATCATAATGTAACATGATGGTAATAACATGTGTAACATAAATGGAACATGGCATGTGAAAATATATGTATAATTATGGCATGATACATTGATATGGTTATGTATGAAACTATAGGAAGATTAGTGTATACATGGTATGATAAGAAATTGGTAAAGGAAAATGTACATTAAGTGTTAATTAAAGGTTATTATATGGCATATAATGGAATACATGAAATTTTAGCATTTGGTGATTTTATTTAGTACAAAGGATTGCGATAAAAATGATACAGAAATATAGTGATGGAAATGTCTCATAATGTGAGACATAATGACATGATATGTGTTAGCATTAAGCCATGAGAAGAATGGCAAATGACCAAATGAATAGTAACATTTCCATAAAATGACCTATAACTATCTAGTGGAAAAAGTGACTAATAGCTATCTAGTGAAAAATAAGCAGATGAATTTAACCAATATATATGTCTTAAAATATGGAAATAAATAAAATAAATGAATAGGAAGTAAATAAAATTAATTAATAAGTAGTTAGCCCATTAGTTAGACACCCAATGGATGGGTTGACCAGTCAACTAGGGATTAGTAGCTACTAAATATATTGTGCCTTTGGGGATATGATTATAATGGCAAGTGCAGCCGCCAAGGTCGAGACATTAATCACTACACTATATAGGTACAACCATGGTGGTTCCTAAATAGGACCATTGCACTAGGTTGGTGCAGCCGCTGAGGTCTTGATATAGACCACTGCACTATATGGGTGTAGCCATGGCAGTTCTGATGTAGGCCACTTCACTATATAGGGTAGGTGCAACTATTAAGGTTTTAAGATAGGCCACTGCACTATATGGGTGTAGCCACGGTTGTTTTGAGATGGGGCCACTGCACTAGGAAGGTGTAACTGTCGGGGTCCAAAATATGGGCCACTGCATGGTCTGGATTTCCCTATGATCCAATATTTTAAAGTGTCATTTTTCTTGTTTAGGCATATAATTAAAATGAATGATATGGAAGAAAATGCTAAATGAGTAGCATGTATGAAATAAAGGCTATAACTAGAGACTAGTAATATAGTGAATTAGGCATAATAATAATTTAATGTTATTTTAATAACACTATTTTTGTATACTACATAATGGATGTTTGAATTGTATGAAGTATATATGATTGCATGACATGCTTTTATTGCATTAAATCTACCATTGAGTTATATACTCCGCATACCGATGTTTCGATATACAGGTTATTGATACAATAGCTGTCTAGCCTTAGTGTATTTGCAGTGTCGCAAAGATAGACATTTAAGGGTATTATTCTATATCTTTTGATGGCTTTACGTTTGGCACTCATATATATATGTCTAGGGTTAGGCTTAGCTAGATAGTGACTGGATGTATGTTTATTATGAACCTAACATATTAATGGATACCTAGTATAATATAAATCTTGGCTTGTCTGATTGTTATGGAGCAGGCCCTGTGTGTTGATATTTATGTACTGTGGTATGCTAATGGCTGATTTAGAGAGCTAGAAGGGTCCAGGAGATGATGGTAAATTAAGTATGATCTTAGAAATGTGTCTTTGCAAGTATATATTTTAGGGGTTAGTTACTTAGGTAGCTGTTATGCTGCCCAAATTTCCATAAAATGGGTAATTGGTGTAAAATATATCTTTATTAGCTGGGAATATATTTATATCAAATGTATATAGTCAGTATAAAAGGGTTATATAAAAAGATCTAAGAAAATACCTATAATTGATAAATAATTAACTATTGACATAAGTGTTAAATAAATAAACCCCGAGAGCAATTTAAGGATAGGTGACCAGTGGGAAGTGGCATTCCTTATCTGGTTCCTTCGGGAATAGGCAGGGGGTGTTACATAATGCTTGTTTCTTGATTAGATTAAAGATAAGTGGGTCGAGGTCACTAGTTGGTGAAGAAGAGGAGGTGTAAAGTCATACCCTTACAACAGTTAATGAGTCGACATGTGCAGAAGCCTGGTGCCTAGTGATATAGTGCAATCTACACTTGCCCAACTGGCATAAGCACCACCACCATAGATGTAGTAGATGGTAGACCTATTAAGATAGACAATTGCAATAGCTATTCCACAACCACTACAAGCACTTCAAAAAATTATTTAAAATGAGTTAAAAGGATGGGAGCTATTGATTTTGAGCAAGCAGATATAGATTGTTGGTTTTTCACAATCATATGTAGTGAAAAAATTAAAATTTTGAGAGAAACTAGCAATGATAATGGACATAGATAATTTAAAATTCATCCTAGACATTAAATCTAGCAACTTTTCGTGATTTACTATAAAAGGATGACAATAGATTCCTTTTGTGTGATCTTCTCACTAAGTTGTTAAAAACCACAATAATGCACCTTAAGGAACACCTCAAAGGTAATCCACAGAAGAAGTTTTTAGAAGAGAACAACTTGCAATTCCAAATGCTAGTAGAATTACAAGCAGATGAAGAAAGAAGAAGAAATTGTGTTTTAATTATTCTATGCAAAAATTCTATAACAGAATGTCTCCTTATGGTGGCTACTGCAATAAGGTTTATTTATATTATAAATAAACCCTATTTAGGTCAGTTTTTAACACTTAAAATCTGGCTTAAGTCAGACTATAATGAACCCATCAATTGGGTGTCTTTCAGTCCTATACATATAAGCCTTTTAATGGGTTTATGTGTAATCTACTTTAGCCCCACTTTCATTAATCCTAGTGGCACTCTTACTTCCCATTTTGGATTAATAATTACTCTGATTTAAGGCCTTTTAAACCTTTTAAAAGCCCATAAAAAATTAGATGCAAGAATAATTACAAGTTTGTACTCAATAAGGCCTAAGTCCAAAAACCCTAATTTTTCAAAAATCCTAATTTTCTAGACTTTTTATTTGCAAGTGGGCCTGAAGCCTATTTGCTCATTTCTTCTTATTAATTTATCTTCTAATGATATCTCATATCATTAGAAAATTCAATCTCATTGAATCTTATTAAAACTCTTTTTATGTGTGTGACTTTATAGGTTCCTAGAATAGCTTGGTAGTATACAGTGAATTAGAGTCCTAGTCATATTTAGACTCTATAGATTCAATCTCATTGAATCAACATCAATTCACTAATTGATATATCACTTATATACAAGTCAAGAGAGGCATTTAGCCATGCATCATGACTACCCAAGTGTATAAAAGTGAAATGGTTTGACTTAACCCTTCCATATACAATTACGATGCAATAAAGTCCTTTCACCATTTTTTATCTTAACCAATTTTGAGTATAGACTTGTGTCAACTTATAGCTTAACTAAGTATCTATGGCACCTCCTACCAGATTCTTGAAAAAACTCGATAGGCAATGCACTTCCTGCCAGGTGACCCATCCTAGAATTTCTCTAAAGGTAAACTTCTTAACACTCATAGACTATTCTAGAACTCTCTTAGGTATTGCTTAGATGTCAAATCTAACTTTAATCATATTCATACATGGTCTGACAGACTTATAAAAAGCATCTATAGACACTTTACAAGTTACAAAAAATTAGGTAGCACAATAGCTACTTGGGTGACATACCAAAATTTTTTTCACCTATTAAAAACACTTCTATAGCCATACAATCCATTCAACCTCTATCTATACCCTTCTGGTCCCCCAGTCAACATCAACACACATAAGACATATTAGAATCACACACATAAGGCCTCAGGCCCACAATTATCAAAACCATAAGCTACTTAAATAAACCAAACACCTATTATATACATCACATCCATTGTTTATATACAGACATAGCTGCTCCTAAGCATGCTAACCTATACCTATAGAATTTACATGAGTTCCACTACTAAAAGGAAAAATAACTCCATTACCCTTTAGCACTTGTATTGCTACACAGCATGATCACCAAGGCTGGCCTACTTATCCTTATTAGCTATGCACCACAACATAAGTATTCCAAGTATAAAACTCAGTGGTGAATTTAAACCTTTTAAAACATGCCACATGCATTAGCACACACAAGCAAGCATAAAATAATGATCTAAGTATAATGTGTGAGTAACATGCCAGGTGACTGATGCCATTCAGATGATATGCCATATTTACTTTAAAATTACCAAAATGCCACTATATCTCATTTGTCATAAGAATTTATCATCAATTATTCTATATTTGCATTTTTCTCTATTTTAAGTCCATTTTATTGGATTGAGAAGATAAACAACACTTATAGACACTAGACTAAGAGGAAACTGAGAAATGTGCAGTGGCCCATAATTTGGACCTCAACTGCTGCACTAGCCAAATATAGCCATAGAGATCAATTCATAGTAACTGCCCAAAAGGCAAAAAAATAATAAGCAACTATACATAGGGATCAGTCTATAAACCTCCCAGTGGTAACATATCATGTCAAGAATATTCATCCTGGTCTGCCCAGTATACTAGTGTAGTGGCCCCTTTGAGGACCTTTGTTGTTACACTAGTAGAGTCTGATATACAATCAAAGCTAGTAATATAGTGGCCTACCCCACAAACTAGTGCAGTGGTTCAATTATAAACCTCACCACTGTACTGGCCTAGTATAATAAATAGATAGTCTAGCAGCTGCTAATACCTAAGTTGACAAGTTAACACATCTAATGGGTGTCTAAATAATGAGCTATCTAACTTCATTTTAAGTTTATTTCTTTACTGATAATCATTTTATAATATTATAAGTCCAAAAATAGAGAGTTAAAATTTTTATTTAATAATTACATTTTCACCTAGACTCTTATAGGTCATTTTTAGCCCTATTGAGCAATTACGGGTCAATTTTCTAAATTATTTTAACTTATTTATAAAGGAATAATAAAAAGCATATTAAATCTAGTCTATTCTATTATTTTGGCTCAATTATTCACATGCTAAACAATTATTTTAAGTAGGGTACCAAATTCATTTCTAATGGGACAGTTACAAGTCATTTTTCTATTTTACGATGGCCATTTAAGGTTCATTTTAGATCCTTTTTAAGTCCTTTTTCAGTGCCCATTGCACTCATGATCATGCATTTCCATAGGCCTAAAGCAAAACACAACAATATGTCTCAAATTGCCATAATAATAGATTTCATATTATGTCACATAAACTTTACAAGTTAGGCCACTTTAAAGTATTAATTTCATGTCAAAACTAGTCCACTTACAAGTCACTTATTCATGTCATTACAAGATAATTTCAATTTCATTTTTAAACCTTTTTCTATCCTTTAAAAGTGCCCTATATTATATACATTTCATGCTATACTAATCATACACATTCACCTAAGTCATGCCATATAAACATTGCCACATTCATGCCAGGTATGTCATGCTACATAACACACATGTATATGCCACAATATACCTCATTTCTATGCCATATTAGCCTTATATAGCTTTCAGCCACTATTCCCAATTTGTCATAGATTTGGTTGTAATCATATTCAAGCACACATAAACAAACTTTAACATCACACAGGCATGCCTACACATGCATTATGCCTTTGCCATGCAAACTAAGCCAATATACACTTTAATCATGCCTCGGCCACACTATACATAGACACACACAAGCTTTATTCACCAATTCCTTCACCTACACCTATCATGCCATCATTAGCAAGCCATATTCCATACAACAGGCCAAACACACATGCCATACACTTAGCCTACCCGCCAAGGAACCTCTTGGCCTAATAAAGGCACACACTAAAACTCATAATTCGCACCATATACATATACAATTCAAGCATCATTCATGTGAAATATCTTAAAGGAGATAGTACTTCTCTCTTTCTCTTACTATCACTTGGGGCAGCACTGGATTGCCCCGTAATATATTATCTCTTTCTTTGGAAGAAATCTCTCTTTTCTTATACCATCTCCTCTATGTCATAGGTAGATGCCACTAATACAATAAAGTTTGTTACCTTTGGGTTTGTTATCTACATTCAAAACTCCACATTCAACCTTTTTAGAAATCTTTTACACTTTTCCTCTTCATTAGGGATGAATTCCTCTACATATCTAATCAACTATGTAATATTCTTCTCATATTCAACCACTGTCCTCCTACCTCCTCTCATCCTAATAGGATTAGGGATATACCTCATTTTGAATTCTATCAAGAAAAACTCCTATGTGAGCTATGTCATTGGCTTTCTTCTTTTGATAGTATCACACCAATCGTGTGCTTTTTCCTATAGGAGAGAAGTTATACACTTTAAACTATCTTCTTCTGAGCATTCCATCTATTCTAAAATTTTAAAAGTCTTCTCTAACCAATACTCTACTTATGCTGCATCATCCTTGTTTGTACCCAAAAAATCCATAATTTTTATTTTTTTAATTCTCTCTAATGGTGTCTTCTGTATAGGAGCTAGTGGTGGAGGTTGAACAACAGGTGCAGAGGTATGTCTCAATAGATTAACTATTTACTACAACAAAGCTAGAGATGCTTTTACTTATGGCTACGCTTGAGCTTGTGGCCTATATGTAGCATCACTAGGCTTAAAAGTAGCTATATTATTTGCTCCATGTATTATAGTTGAAGTATAACAAGCCACTTCCTCTGCTCTTTCCTTAGATGATCTATCAACCACCAAGTATTACTAAAGAAATCACAAACCTTATCAGCCTCTGTGCAGTGTGGCATAGCAACATAACCAACCTTAGACTTTAGCACTCATGTAAATTACCTAAGAACTTTAAACCTAGGCTCTGATATAACCAAATGTAGCACCTTTACTGGATTCCTAAAGAAACCCAACAGGCAATGCACTTCCCACCACCATCCTAGAATTTCTCCAAAAGTAAACTCTTTAATACTTATGGACTGTTCTAGAACTCTATCATGTATTGCTTAGATGTCCAATCTAACCTTCAATCATATTCATACATGGTCTAATAGACTTATAAAAACCATTTACAGACACTTTATAGGTTATAGAAAATTAGGCAGCATAATGGCTACCTAAGTGACGTACCAAATTTTTTTTCACTCGTTAAAAACACTTTTATAGCCATAAATCCATTCAACCACTATTTGAACCCTTTTTGTCCCCAAATCAACATCAGTACACATCAAACATATCAGAATCACACATATAAGGCCTCAAGCTTATAGTTATCAAAACCATAAGCAACTTTAATAGACTAAACACCTGTTATACTTCACATCCATGGTTTATATACATACATAGCAACTCCTAATCATGCTAACCAATACCTATAGAATTTACATGAGTGTCACTACTAAAAAGAAAAGCAACTCTATTACCCTTCAACACTTGTATTGCTACATTGCACAATCATTGAGGTTGGTCTGCTTATCCTTGTTACTTGTGCACCATAACATGGGTATGCTGAGTATCAAACTCAGTGGTGAATTTAAACCATTTAAAAAATGCCACATGCATTAACACACAAAAGCAAGCATAAAATAAAGATCTAAGTATAGTGTGTGAGTAACATGCCAGGTGACTAATGCCATTCAGATGATATGCCATATTTACTTCAAAATTACCAAAATTCCGCTGTATCTCATTTATCAAAATTATCATCAAAATTTATCATCAATTATTCTAAATTTGTATTTTTCTCTATTTTAAGTCCATTTCATTGGCTCAACTAGATGGACGACACTTACAAACACTAGACTAAGAGGGAACTGAGAAATGTGCAGTGGTCCACATTTTGGACCCTAACCATTGCATCAGCCAAATATAGCCATAGGGATTAATTCATAGGAACCTCCTAAAAGGCAAAAAAAATAATAAGCAACTGTGCATTGGGATCAGTCCATAGACCTCCTAGTGGCAACATATTATGTGAAGAATATTCATCTTTGTCTACCTAGTAGACTAGTATAGTTGCCCCTCTAGGGACCTTCGCCTCTACATTGGCATAGTATAATATGTAGTCAAAGATGCTAGCAATATAGTGGTCTACCTCACAGACTAGTGCAATGGCTCTATTATGAACCTCAACCACTACCCGACCCCGTTTGATAAATAAATAATCTAGTAGGTGTCTAATTAATGCACCATCTAATTTTATTTTTAGTTTATTCCTTTACTGATCATCTTTTTATAATATTCTAAGTCTAAAAACAGATAGTTAAAATTTTTATTTGACAGTGAAATTTTGACCTAGATAATTATAAGTCATTTTTAGCCTTATCGGGCAATTATGGGTCAATTTTCTGAATTATTTTAACTTATTTCTAAAGGCATATTAAATATAGTCTAGTCTATCATTTTGGCTCAATTATTCACATGCTAAACAATTATTATAAATAAGGTCCCAAATTCATTATTAATGGAACAATTGTAGGCCCTTTTTTTAATTATGCGACGGCCATTTTAGGTTTATTTTAGGTCCTTTTTAAGTCCTTTTTAAGTGCCCATTGCACTCATGATCATACATTTCCATAGGTCAAAAGCAAAGCTCAACAATATGTCGTAAATTGCCATAACAATGGATTCTGTACTATGTCACATAAACTTTACAAGTTAGGCCACTTCAAATTATTAATTTCATGCTAAAAATAATCCACTTACAATTCATTTTTTCATGTTATTACAAGCCAATGTCAAATTCATGTTTAAATCTTCTTATATCCTTTAAAAGTGTCCAATATTATATCCATTTCATGCTATACTAATCATACACATTCACTTAAGTCATGCCATATAAACATTTCCACATTTATGCTAAGTATGTCATGTTATGTCATGTTACATCACACACATGTATATGCCACAACATACCTCATTTCTATGGCATTTTAGCCTTGTATAGCTTTCGACCACTATTCCAAATTTGTCACACACTTACTTGTAATCATATTCAAGAACACATGCACTCACTTTAACATCACATAGGCATGCCTACACACACATTATGCCAATGCCCTGTAAACTAAGCCAATATATACTTTGATCATGCCTCGGTCACACTACACATACACACATCTAAGCTTTATTCACCAATTCCTTCACCCACACCTATCATGCCATCATTAGCAAGCCATATTGTAGACAACATGCCAAACACACATGCTATACACTTAGCCTACCCACCAAGGAACCTCTTGACCTAATGAAGGCACACACCAAAACATACAATTCTCTTTACATATGCATACAATTCAAGCATTATTCATGTCAAATATCTTAGAGTTCATGCCAAAACTACCTTAGCAAGCCATAACCACCTGAAACACAACATGCACACCTTTCGGCCTAATAGGGAACTCACCTACATTTGTTCTATAGACAATTAATCTAACCACACACCTAGTCTATCAACTCACACATATTAGCCACATTTTATACTACTTTCATACAAGGATTCGAAGCTTAATTCATAAAAATTTCAACATACATGCTTTGAATGCCTCAAATTCACTTACCTTACTATCAAAAGAGTTGAATTCTTTACTTCAAACTTGAAAGAATCTAAGGCATACCTCAATTCTTCTTCTCCGCCATCCGTGCCACTTCTCCTTCATAAATCCAAAAATCATACACATCTCCAAATTAAATTCCAAACATATAAGCATTCATAGAATAACCAAGTCCCTTAGGAAAATAAATTAAAAAGGGCTGAATTGCTTACACATCAAAAATTAACTTTTAGCACCCTTTAAATATATACCTTAGCTTTTTTGAATTTTCTTGAGCTCTAGGCACTCCTATGGCTTCTAACACCTTCAAAAATAAATTCTTAACACAATTAAGGGATTTTTAGTGGCAATAGATAATAGAAAAGCTTGCAAAATGAATGAAAAAGGGTAGACACAAGCCGAAAATGGTGTTACGACGAAGAAAAGGAGAAAAAGAAGAAAAAATGGGTTGATGGGTGGCATTGGCCAAGTAGAAACTTAGTTCTTGCTTTAGGCCTTATATGGGTGGTGAGGTGGCACAGGTGGGGTCACACATCACCTAAAAGTCCCAAAAAAGCTCAGTTTCAGCAAAAACTTTGAGAAATTTTTTAAAAATCACACAAACCTCTAAAAATCATTAGGTTTATTTTAAAACTCCTCAATTAATCCCATTTAAAGGCTCATAAAATTTCATGACCAAATTCCATCGATAGGGTAGCTAAATAACTGCCTTGATTTACATGCAAAATCTTAAAACTAAGAAAATTTTCAAATGACCTTGGAATTCAAAAATTCTTTCACTAATAGACTTAAGGGAATTTTTAACCTTCATTCAAATGTGAGGGCATATCCTAAGTCACTCTTAGCCTAACTCTTTTTAACCTTATGAGCCATAATATTATACCATA
>CANXYI011874136.1:0-10185 GCA_948208565.1 Hura crepitans | reverse complement strand
GGGATCTTTTACACGATAAGCCTTTGTCTTTAGATGCTCGGCTATTTTCTCAAAACTTCTTGATTTAATGACATCTTAGGCTGATTTCCGACACCCCTTTTACCACACCATATGATTAATTGCTTGGATCTATTAGAGTCTAACCATGTTTGCACTCTGTCCATACTTTGGTAATACAACCATACGAAGCATCCTATCTAATCGGTTACTGATTTTCATATTGTCATCTGCAAGGGTGCTCTTTCATCACTTGGTAGACTTTTAGTCTCAATTACTTCTCTTTATTAAATTTTTGATCTATTGCTATATTTATTTATCTTGTTCTGTTCTTGTATTTATAGAAATACTATTAGAATATGTTTTTAATCTATTAGTTTCTAACTCTGCTTTAGCTTTTTGTTGTCATGCACCTCTATTTTATCAATCATCTTCCTCTCTTATGCCGTGGCTACAATATTTAACTTATTATTGCTATGCATTATATGGAGAGTCACTGATGTAGGCCTAGATAATGGTCACTGCGTTCCTCACAACTATTAAACACTTAATACTAAGACAGTGTTGACTGGCTTCTTGATGACTGGGTCCTTGGTAGCATCATGGATTAAACCTTTAGTATCAGTGAATCACAGTATACAATGGTATCATTTCTTTTTCTCTAACCCTTAGCTGTGATTTCGATATGATCCTTTTACTAGACCCTCACATAAGAGTAAGTAATTCCTTAATCAATTCTAATGGCAAACCCTCTTCTTACCAACTATATTTTATTAGACATATACAAATTATGTTTTTTTAAAATGTTAAATAATTTTAGTATTGCTTTAGTTCTGATTTAATTATTCCGATGATGTTCTTAACAAAGTTTTTGATATTATTATTCTTAGTGCATGTGTTTTGTTGTTTTTGTTTCGAGGTTATCTACCTTTATTCACTTACTGTTATTTTTAAGACTAATCATTTAGCTTAATATCTTTATGTTTGAGGTCATTTACTGAAACTATATCTTACCATCATTAATTATTACAATATTCAAACCATTTGGCTTTTTTTTATTGCTATTTTATTTCTTTATATTTCATCTCCCTTTAATCCCATATTTATTTCTATCTATTTTCCTAAAAAAAAAGCTACTTCTACTGTTTGATTTTTTTTTTTGAGGTGAATTGATTTACTACATGTTTTGAGCATCACATGGGGGAAAAAGCCTATGCTGCCCATTTGGCTTAGAGTCCCTCCTTCCAAAGAAGGAGGTAAGGTTGAGGGAAATGATCTTCTCCTTGTAGATGACTAGCCTAATGTCGATAATGGATGTGATTGAAGATTGAGTGGACATGAAGACTTTAGCCTTACTACCATCAAAATCATGATAAGTTTTCTTATTTGTTGTTCTACTTTCCTATGTTTATGTTTTCTCTTGGGCTATGAGTGCTGCTAGATGAATAGGATTTTGATGCATGTACTTCTTTGTATGGTTTTTTTTACTTATTAAGCTAATAAAAATAGATGCTTATGAATCCTCTTTTTAGAGGCATCTAGGACCTACATGTTTTTTGCATTCTTTTTTCTATTTTTTGTGTTTTTTCTTAAAAAAAAGCTTCTTTAAATTACATTCTTATGTCCAATGATGATAGGGGAAAAAAGATTGTTGCTTGAGTTTGTCCTTAATGTGTTATTTTCCCTTAAATTACTTGGTAGCATTTGCTATTTTTGCATTTTTGAATACTTGATTTGTTGGTGACCCAATAATCTTATATTCTAGCATGATTGGATCTAGAAACAGGATTAATTTTTGGTTCATATCATTCTTAGAATGATATGATTAGCTGCCCATTAAGCATTTTTAGCACATCTACTTAATGCATCAAATAGTTGCCCATTTTAGGGGAAAATGATTGTTTAGGTTGGACCAAGATCAGTAACATGATTGAATTTGTAATTCTAAAAACACATTCTTAAAAAAAAAAACTTCTTTAGTTTATTTTTAGTTGTCAAAATCTTTAGATCATTTCTGACCAACCTCATACTTTATAAAAATCATGCTGACTTTCATAATGCACTTAAGGATTAGATTTCTTTATGACTCAAAATAAAATAGAATGTAGGCTAACTTCCTTGGATGTATTGAAATCATGGCTGACTTCAATACATCCAAGAGAAAATCATAGTAATGTAAAATAATGGTTACCTACTTGGATGATCATGTTAGTGACTACTTTTTTTATCTTTAATTATCTGTTCTTGATAATCTTTACTATTAGTGATCCTTTTTGCTTGCCTTCCCCTTCTTGCTTTCTTGCTTTCTATTGCTGCTACTTCACTCAGTTTTTTTTCTGTAAATTTTTACTCTCATTTTTTTATGTGTTTGTCTCTCTCTATTTCTTTTTTTTTTCTTTTCTCTTCCTTTTTTTCCTTGTCTTTTTTTTTCTCCCTCTTTCTTTCTTTTCTTTCTTTTTCTGTGTTTAATGCATCCACTTACTGCTATTTATAACCATGCTTGCTCTCACCCTTTTTACTATTGAATACAGTCCCCCTCACCCTTATTTTAATTTTATAATCTGTAGATCCAGATTTTTTCTGGAGTAGGCTGCTGTGGGCTTAGACTGTGGGCTACTATGGGTTTAGACTGCAGTGGACTTAGGCTGCTAGGCTACAGACTTTGGGCTGGGCTTAGGCAGTTTCAGCCCAATAGTCTTTTTTTTGTGTTTATTTTTTATTTTTTTGTAATATTATTTAATTAATTTTTTTTGTAGTTTTCTTTAATGTTGTATTTAATATAATTTGTAATTTAATTATTCTATAATTGTAATTTTTTTTTCTTTTTTTTCCTTCCTTTTTTTATTGTATTTTTAATTTTTCTTTAATTAATTTTTTGCCTTGTAATTAATTATTATTTTTGTAATATTCTTTAATTAATTTTCTTTATATTGTAATTAATAGTGTTTATTGGTAATGGATAATATTTATTTGTTAATATTCTTAATGCATCATTAGTGACTTATTTTTAGTTCTTAATTTAAAATGAGGAATTTAATATCACCAATTACTTCATTTAAATCCTTTTAGTAATAATATTTAAATTAACTAATTGTTATAAAATATCAAGTCATATATTTATACGCCTTAAGTAAATGATAATAATAGTAAAAAATTATCACTTTAATAATTTTTTTGAGTGAGTAACCTATATGAGATACATTAACTATTCATTTTTTAGTTACTCCTTTTTAGTAATATAAATTAGTTAGGCCAGACAAAAATAGGTATCTACAAAAGAAAAGTGTTACGCTATATCGAACTGACATAAATGATTAGAGAGAACCAAAAGAACCATACTAGTGTGGCATTCTCTTACTCGATAAGGATTGGCCAATTATCTTCAATGAGAAGGTGAGCAGAGGATAACTCTCCAACCATGCCATACCAAATGTAGCTTAGCTCCAATAGGTCAGTCAAGGTGCCTATAACCTCATCAATCAATAATGACTGACTAACAGCTAGATTAGAGAATCCACTCTTACTAGTACATGTAGAAGGAGGCAAAAATCAAGGACCTTAAAAAGCAAGCCCTTTTTCTAGATGAAGAAGGTCCATCTTCAGAAGTGGTAGCAATAGACTACAATACAACACATAATTAGAAATTGGCTTCAAAAATAATGAACAAGAGGTCAAGCAATTTACTTGAGAAGTAGATCCTGAAGTGTATGGCACGCGAGTCAATAAGTGTGTTGATGCCCCAGGAGAGTAATCTTTTCCTTTAACATCTACCAAGGTGTCCATAAGTACACCTACAATCATCCTTGAACAAACTCTAGGTTATCAATATAATGCCCAAATAGCATGGTGTTGGGAAGACTTAAGGAATATTGCATGCCTCAGGGCCTATGTGCCAGTTCAATACTTTTTCTCCTAAAAACCAAGAGTAAGCCTCTAGAGTAGTCAACAAGATCCTTCAAAAAGATAGCTCTTGCACAAAGTGAAGGAAATCTACTGTCTCCTCAATAGGAAAAACCCACCAAGCCAACTCAACCTAAAAAAAGAAAGTCAGGTAAGCACAACATTGATTGCGATTAAGTTATGCTAATCAAGTGCATTTTCATTTTTGTAGGACTACTTACATCGTCCTAAGCTCGAGATCTCAAGTACTGACAATGGTACATTAGTGATGAGGCATTCTATGGTTTTGAGGATGGTCATACCTATCTATTCATTATTGGATATCGATGGGGGATATCCAACTCATATGGATATGGTAGCAAATAAAGCTCATACACCCAGACCTGTGCATAGACAATCTCAAGATCAAAATAAAATAAGTAATCAAAAAACGATGGATAAAGTTCATAGAAAAACACTAACAAAAACACTTAAGATGAAGCCTTAAATGAATATATGGCTTTTTCCTCATATGAATCGCCATGTCAAGGCTTCTATACATCTAGCCTAGTGATGAGCAACACTAGTTCTAGGAACTGATGCCCTCAATCTACTCCAACATAGGTAAAAAAAACTCTAACTCACATTGCCATTGGCATTTATGAACAATGTGGTCCTTAGTAGATATAGAAAAAAGTAGTGAGTATATTGATCTACCTTAGGCTGAGTAGTAGGTGTAGCATCAGCCCACTGCTTATACAAATTAGTACATCGATACTACTTGAGTGATCCTGAGGCATAAAATCGAGTAAACTCCTTATTTTGAAGGTGAAGAGTATGAAAGCGGTAACTAGCATCAAATGCAATAGCTTGACCAGTATAGGGAAGTCTTATGATAAAGGCCCAGTTAAATGGTATGATGGTCAGCTCTTCGAAAGGCATATGGAAGGTGCGTGTCATATCCATCCACCTATCCAGTAAAGCCTTAAGTGCTTAGAGGTCTCTATGAAAATCACCTCTATGAGATTGTCAATAAAGGTCTAGAACCCAGTCACTCGAACTTGATCTTTCACCTAAAAGGACATCAATGCATAGCACTATTGTGGGCCCAATAAAGTGTCCTTACACTTAAGATGTGTTTGTAAGAAAATGTAAACAAAAGTAGGTAAGGCACAATATATGTCCACACGATCCATTAACAAAGTAGAATTTGTCAAAGGGTCTACATGGACTAAAACCATCCCAGTTTGCATGAACTACCATAAGGTAACAAATCCAGCAGTTCACAAATAGGCAAAATAAACATAAGACATAGAAATAAAGGTCCGCATAAACCTCACACACTTATGAATAAGAGTCCATATGGACTTTAAGCAACGCACAATAAGTCCATATGGACCACCCATTCTACAACATGCAGAAATGCTCAACACCCTATCCTAATGATTTTATGAAATCTAACCTAAGGTTAGGCTTAGATAGACTAAGTCTACCCTAGGCAAACTAGGTTTGCAAGGACTTATTGAACTAGGCAATAGCACATAGCAAAGAAGATGAAGGAACAAGTAACAAAGAATCTAAGACAAAGCCAAAGAGGGGAAGAAATGAACCTAATGGTATGTTTCAGCACACGTGTGACCTGCCAAGTCAACCAAAATTGGCGTCAGAACACCAAATGGAATTTTATTTATCGGAGCAATATTTTAGGGCTAGTTATTCAATAAGAAGAGCATAAAACTCTCTAAAATAGGCATTATGGTGTCTTCCATTGGTAAAAGAGGTAGAAGGGATGATAAAATAAATGTCATACCATTAGAGCCTTACTAGTAGCCACTTAGGCATCAAAAGAGGGTGGTGATGAGTTAAAACCACTAAAAAAAAAGCCATTTGTGCAAGAAAGTAGAGAGAAAAATAGAAAATCAAGAATGAGGGAAGGTGAAAAAGAGAATAGAAGGTCGATGATTTTCTTCTATCATGATTAGTCTACATCAACTTCACCCTTCACATCTGCACGAACTAATATCCTAACCTATCCTCTTATTAGCTATTTGTCTACATGGATTACCTCCATGGATCCTTGATCATGTTCGTATAGACTAACTCAGCATTTTACCAATGTATTTATCTCTAGCTTACACGTATCACCTCACAGACCTATATAATGTATGCACAAACTAACACTAGCTCATTTACCTTAAGTCCACACACCTTTATTTTTTTGGATGTTAGAAGAAGAATAAAACCTGAAATTGGAAAAATTTTGCATCTAAATGTGAGAATATGAGAACTAGTTTATTGAAAAATAATATAAGTCATTTTCAGTCAATGAACTTAAATATATATTGAGAAATAATATAAGAAGAGAGCTTGAAGTGTATAACTTCTCTCCTTTAGGAAGAAGCATTCCATTAGTGGGATACCATTAAGAAGAGAAAAGCAGTAATAGATCTCACCTAGGAGTTCTTCTTAATAGAGTTCTAAAAGAGATATATTCTAGACTCATACAAGGATAAAAAAAGGTAAGAGTTCCTGGATCTGAGATAGGGTAAGATGACAATATTAGAGTATGAGAATGATTTTACCAAATTAATAAGATATGTTAAGGAGTTCATTCATAATGAATAAGAGAAATCTAAGAGATTTTTGAAAGGCTTGAATGTACAATTGAGGATGCATATAGCTAACCCAAGGGTTACAGACTTTGCAGTGTTAGTAGCATCTACATATGATATGAAAGAGATGGTACATGAGAAGAGAGATTTCTTTTAGAGGAAGGGACAGTTCATTACTGGGTATTCTAATGTAGCCTCAGGTGGTAGTAAAAGAAGAAGAGAAGCATAGTCTCAGTCTTAGTTAATGCACTAGGCATAGAGGTAGACTCAATCTTAGAGGCCTAGATAGGCTTTTACAATTAGACCTCAACCACCTCCACGAGCAACTAGTGCTCTAGGACTAGCAGGTAATAAGAATAGACCCTCAACTTGCAATACTCGTAATAAAAGACACTTACACAATGTTAGTTGAGTAGAAAAGGAAGAGTGCATTACTTGTGGTACTCAAGATCATTATCAAAGAGAGTGTCCTCAGAGATAGGAAAAGGATTGCCGTACTTAAGCATCTAAAGTAGCATCTCAGAGTAGGGGGCAGAGGTAGGGTAGAAGGAATCAGCCCTATGTTAGTTAGGGGATAAGATCAGAAGATTGTGCACTAGTGAGGCAATATGTTATCAGGGCTCGTAAAGAGGCAGTAGACCTAGATGCCATTATTGGTACATTTTACTAATTTGATGTTCCAATTTTGACATTGATAGACCTAGGATCTACATATTCTTATGTATGCACCGTATAAACGCATGAAAGAGGACTGAAATCTTAGCATGTAAATATAGACATTCAAGTTAATAATCTTATAAGATAGAGTTTAAATGTGAACAGGATATATAAGCAGTGTCCTTTAGTAATTCAGGGATGTTTGTTTCTTAAAGATTTGATTAAGTTACCTTTCTATGAATTTGTTGTGATTTTGGGAATGGATTAGTTGTCTAAACATAAGGCTGTAGTTGATTGTAAACATAAGAAGCTGACCTTGCGCACTATAGAGGGATAAGTAGTGGTAGTTTTGGGTGAGAGAAACCTTTTGGATAATCTCATCTCAATTGTTACAACATAAAAGCTCATTCGTAAAAGGTGTAAAACCTACATATCATATGTCATTGACACCAATATCTCTATCCTAACTCTTGAATATATCCCAATAGTTTCTAAATTTCCTAATGTTTTTTATGAAGAGTTGCCAAGGTTGCCTCCATAAAGAGAGCTTGATTTTGAGATTAAGGTGTATCCTAGTATAACTTCTATATCCATTACCCCTTATAGAATGACACCTACTGAATTGAAAGAACTAAAGATACAATTGCAAATCTATTAAACAAAAGGTTCATTACACCTAGTACTTCCATATAGGGAGGCCCTGTTTTGTTTGTGAAGAAGAAATATGTATCACTTCAATTGTGTATTGATAATAGACAGTTGAATAAAGTGACAATGAAGAATAAATATCCCTTACCCAGGATAGATGATCTTTTTTACTAGTTAAAAGGTGCAGGTGTGTTTTTCAAGATTGATTTGAGATATGGGTATCACCAGTTGAGAATTAAGGAAGTTGATATTCCTAAAACTACTTTCAGGGCTCGCTACAGGCACTATGAATTCTTAGTGATGCCATTTAGGCTTAGTAATGCCCTAGCAACATTTATATATCTAATAAATAGAGTGTTCCAACCATACTTAGATCAATTTACGGTGGTATTCATTAATGATATCCTAGTGTATTCTAGGACCAGAGAAGAACATGAACATCATTTTAGAGTTGTGTTACATACTATGAGGGAGAAATAGTTATATGCCATGTTGAGTAAATTTTGGCTGAATGAAGTGGCTTTTCTGGGACATGTAGTATCAACAGAGGGTATCAAGGTAGACCCTAACAAGATTAGGGCAGTGTTAAAATAAGAACCTCTAAGAAATGTGATAGAGATACAAAGTTATTTGGGTTTAACTAGGTACTATAGAAGATTTGTGAAATGATTTTCTATGATTGTAGCTCCTATAACCAGAGTGATTAGGAAAAATGTGAAATTTGAGTGGGATGCCAGATGTCAACATAGTTTTTAACAAGCTAAAAAAGATGTTAACAGAAGCTTCTATCTTAATTCAACTTGAACAGGGCAAGTACTTTGTTGTTTATATTAATGCCTCACTAAATGGATTGGGTTATGCATTAATGCAGGAAAGGAAAAGTGGTAGCATATGCTTCAAGACAGTTGAATCCAAATGAGAGGAATTACCCTACTCATGATTTGGAATTACTTGCCATTGTTTTTGCTTTGAAAATTTATAGGCATTATCTATATGGTGAAAAGTATTACATCTACACAAACTACAATAGTATAAAATATCTCTTTACTCAAAGGGTTTTGAACTTGAGGCAAAGAAGTTGGTTAGAGTTAATTAAAGATTATGACTATTTGATAGATTACCACCTAGGGAAAGCTAATATGGTAGTAGATGCTTTAAGCTAAAAGTTCATGGTAACCTTAAAATCCATAAATGATAGACTTTACTATATAAGGGAAGATGCCATTCTAGTTAAACTTCATATTAATCTAGATTTTAGGTACTAGGTCAAGGAAGCACAGGGTATAGATGAGCAACTGATATAGCTTGCAAGTAAAGTAAAAAAGGGGAAGCCAATAAGATTTGAATTAAGGGAAGATGGATGTCTGTATTATCAAGGCAGGTTGTGTGTACCTAGTATAGATGACCTGAGGTTACAGTTACTAAAAGAGAGACATGATGCCCTTTATTCTATGCACCCTAGTAATATGAAAATGTAAATAGACTTGAAGTCTCAATACTAGTGCTCAGGTCTGAAGAGAGATGTAGCAGAGTAAGTTGTTAGAAGTCTAACATACTGGTAGGTAAAAGCTAAGCATCAGCTCCCTTCTAGATTGTTGTATCCTATAGTGATACCAGAATAGAAGTGGGAGAAGGTTATAATGGACTTTTGTAATAAGATTGCCTATAACCAGGAATAAGTGTGAAGCTATCTGGATGATTATTGATAAACTAACTAAAACAACTTACTTAATTCCTATCAGAATAAATTACTCAGTGGAAAGACTAGCTAAATTATACATCGATGAGATTATCAGACACTATAGTGTACCTATGGCTATTATTTTAGATAGGGATCCTCGATTCACTTCTAGGTTCTAAAAGAAACTTCATCAGGAATTAGGCACTAGATTGACTTATAGTACAACCTTTCACCCTCAGGTAGATGGATAATCAACAAGGGTGATACAAGTGTTAGAAGATATGTTGCATAGCTATGCCATCAAATTTAAAAGTAGCTGGGACTAATACCTTTCCTTAGCTGAATTTGCATATAATAATAGTTATCAAGCAAGTTTAGGCATGGCACTTTATAAGGCACTATATTGCAAAAGATTTAAAACTCTTTTGTGCTAGAGTGAAGTTAAGGAAAACAAAATCTCAAGAGTTGATATGATCAAATATATAGAAGAAAAAGTTAAGGTTATTAGGGAAAGATTGAAAGCTATAATTGATAGATAGAAGTCAGATACTGACTTAAGCTGGAGGGATATTGAATATACCATGGGTGATAAGAGTGTTTTTAAAAGTGTCTCCATGAAAGAAAGTTCTCAAATTTTGGAAAAAGGTGAAGCTAAGTCTTAGATTTATCGGGCCATATGAGATTACATGTAATGCCTATGTTTTAAGGCTT
>CANXYI011874051.1:0-10132 GCA_948208565.1 Hura crepitans | reverse complement strand
TACATCTTACAACTTCTTCCAGAATCTGGAAGTAAATCTAAGATCCTTATCTGATATATAGTCACTAGCACTCCATGTAATCTCACAATCTTATCTACATATAGCTATGCTAGCTTATCATGTGAGTAATCCATTCTGACTGAAATCAAATGTGCTTTCTTTGTCAATCTATCAATTATCACCTATAAAGCATTGCATTTATTTCTAGTTAATGGCAAACCCATGATAAAAGTTTATGGTAATCTTTTCCCATTTCCACTCTAGAATTACTATCAAATGTAACAATCCAGATGGAACTTGATGTTTAGTCTCAACCTACTGACATGGCAAACATCTCAATATGTATTCTACCATATTGTTCTTTATTCCTAACCACTATTACTAAGGTCTCAAATCTAGGTACATTTTTGTATTTCCTAGATGCATATCATGTAGAGCTTCATGTGCTTCTATTAATATTTGCTTTCTTAGTTCATCAGTATTAGGTAGACATAATCTATCTTGATAACATAGATAATCATCTTCTCTAATCTCAAAGCTAGTGGTCTTCCTCTCTTTAACTTTACTCATCACATTTTACAACTACTCATCTTGCTTCTGTGTTTCTTTTACTTACTATCTAAAATTAGGTCGCAACTGTAATTCTACCAAGATTGCATCATTTGAAGTATATTTAACTTGAGTATTCATAGATTTCATTACATCTATCAATTTTCTACTCAGTGTATCAGCAACTAAATTTGCTTTTCCTAGATGGTAGTCAATTAAGCAATCATAATCTTTTTATCAATTTTCTATCAAACTTTAAAAATTCATTACAATTTTTATAAACCTCTAAAAATAATATTCTTGGTATCAAAATTCATCATGTAATCCCATTAAATGGCTCGTAAATTTTTAGGTCAAAATTTCAAAATTTTTTATCACTATTCACTCACAAAATCTAAAAATTCCAAATTAATAGTAAATGACCTCTAAATATTAAAATTCTTTCTTTAATGGACTCATTAGAATTTTTGATCTTTAGTGTGTGCCATTTTTAGGTCCATCCAAGAACATCCCGAACCAATCATAGCATAAACCTATTTTATGTCTCTATTCACTTTTTTATTACCTATTATGATTTATTGGTTCTACTAAATCTTTTAATTAATTCATTGTCATCATTTTTTAGCTCATTAAAGTTTTATGAATAGTACTTTCCCTTTCTAGCCATCATGTAGAGCCTTAACTTCTTGAAAACACTATTCATGGCTCGAAAGATACTACTCACGAAACTATGTTTCATAAGCATTACACTACAACTCCAAAGAAGTGGGATTTGTGGGAAAAACTACTTGGAATTTTTAGTTTTCAAGACCTATGAATAGTGACTAATATTGGTTCGAGTAAGATTTTTGAAGTTTTGTTGTTTTTCTTAAATTTTAGGGATGTCTAAGAGATTATCTACAATTTTAGATTCATTTTTGGTGCTTTGATTGATTTATCATGATTTTTCAAATTATTTTTCCATTTATGTTAAGGATTTTAGAACAAAATTGAGATAAGGGCAAATCAAAGGAGTAGATAGGCCTCGAGGTTCCATTTTAACCACTATAGTATGTGTTGTTAAAATAGAATGTGCATTTTCATGTATTAAGTAATAAATTCCATAATGTGCTTAGTTTTTATTTTGTAATAAATGCTCATAACTATGTAATGTCAAAAATGTGATGCATTTAAAGTTTTAGATAGCTTATAATACATATATTGACATGTTTTAGATTGATAAGGATTAATTAAATGTGCATAATGTGATTGTTGTGCCTAATATGGAGTGTGAATGAGGTTTAAATTGCTCAATGTAGTAATTAAGCCTAACTAAGCATAAGTTGGGGTTACTTCATATGCTTATCATATGTATGTGTGAACAAAAGTGTAAAAATGAATTAGAAGTGATAATACCTGAAAAAATATGCCTATTTTGGCTATATGTACATATTTTGGAAAATGACCCTAATTATTCCTATATGCATTTTCTTTCATGATATTAAGCATGTTTACTGTGCATTGCACAATGTCTAAAGATTTTAGACTGACTGTGATTATTTTGATGTTTTGGCCAAATGGTCAAACTACAACATATGTGGGTTTTGCACTTGAATGTTAATGGATAATAAATGATGTTAAATGATGCATAAAAACATGAATTTGGTATAGTTAAGGTTAAGGTAAATTAATGAAACACCATGCACATGTACAAATATTTATAAACATAGAGTATGAGTAGTAAGCAATTTAATTTGAATGAAACAATGGTTATGTTACAAATAATTAGGAAGCATGTTAGTGTAAAATGTAATCAATTGATGGCTAAAATGGCTCAATGTGTAAAAGGCTTAAATGGTTATGGAGGCTTGTAATTTTGGTGACATAAGCACTAATTATATATATGCTTAAGCTATATATGGTGGTTATATAGCATGTATGTTGATAAAGGTGAATTTTTGCTTATATGGGCATGTATGGCTGAATGGCACTATAAGAGTGCATATGCATGATAGCTTATGAAATGTGAGAAATTAAAGTGCTCACTTATTTCATTCATTATATTTGATTATAAACATGATTATCATTATGAAGAAATAATTTTTAGGACCAAAACATGTCCCAAACTAGAGATGAGTATAAGTGTGCATTTTAACACAAGTTATGTCATATTAAGATTAAATTAAAAAAATAATAAGGCATAGAGTGTCATAAAGGGACTTATGAACTCAAATAAATATGTGTATAAATAATATATGTTGAAAATAACAAATGAGATTAAAATGGTGCTAGATGTGCATAGGGCACAAATGTGCCATAATTGAATGTTAAAATGTGCATGATAGCTAAAAGGATGTGTTTAGTGAAATTAAATCAGTTTTGGTCAACAGAGATCTAAAATAAGTAAGTTAAAAGCTACTTATGATTAATTAAGTTAGTGGAACTAAAAACACATCGATTGAGCCCATGTGATGCAACTACCTAGAAATGGATAGGTTGACCAGTTAGCTAAGGGATATAATAGTTATTAGGGCACTTCTATGCCTAGATGATGATCCAAGGGTTCACTTTTAGTCTTACCTATAAATTTATAATATGATCTTTGAATTTATATGTGTGTAGCTACTGTATGGTTTTGTAAGGGCAACTACACAATTATATGCAGGTGTAGTAGCCATAAGGTTCTAAAGGGGCCACAACATAATTTTATGATGGTGCAGCAACTATAAAGTCCAAAATGTGGGCCACTACACATTTCTTGATCCTATTATCCATAGGTTAGAGGTTATCATTATTGGGTTTAGATTAATAAGAAAAATAAATAAATTAATTTATAACATATGTCATGATAGTTAAAATGACAATTAAGTGCATGTATTGATTAATAATTGCTCACTTTGACAAGTTGTTAGTTTTGAATGCATGTTTGCCATATATGTATGATATTAAAGTCATCATGCATAGTGTATGTTTTCAGACATAAGCATGGCATATTTCCAATATGTATGATTGTTATAAAGTATGTGGATTAGTTATACATGGAAATGAATTACATGTACCTATTGAATTTTAAAAATGCTTCAATAGCACATGTTATTTCAACTACACCGCTATGTATTCACTAAGCATTTAATTTTTTTAGGATGCATAGGTAAGAAGACTTTTTGAGACTTAACCCTCGAGACATCAAGATTATCTATAGAAGGCTTTCTTTTGGTAAAATTTTGTATATGGTATAGTATGTGATGTGTAGGTAGCACTAAATATATAAAGTATAGAAATGGACATAGTTTTTATTTAAATGGTTCTTTTTGGATTCCAAAGTTTGTAAACCCTTATAAACTATTTAAATATGTGTGTTGTTGTATGATATCTCTTCTTGAGGTTGAGATATCTTATGATTGTGTTTGTGTGTTGTGGAGTGATCAGAGGATCACATGGAGGTTATGGAAATTTTTGAAATCTATATAAAAGTGTATTTCCTTATGCAAGTTACTGTTGGAAAATTTTAGGTAGTGCTTGGTATAGCTGTTATGCTACTGGAATTTTGGCATAAGGATTCTAAATTTTTGAATATGTAATAGTGTTTCAAGAAGTTTTTGAAAACCTATATTTTCACACATAATAATTTTGATAAGAATGTTTTATAATAAGTTATGAGATAATTGACTTTGTATATCTTAATATGTGTGCACTCTTTAGTCGGGTTTGGAGACTGGTCAGCATTTAGATTATGTAAGAGGTGTCGCACTTGGTTATATCAAAGCTTCAATTAAGGCATTCATAGCAAACATATGAGTGTTTTGAGGTTTAAATATATATCACATAACTTTTAAATGTGAAGGCTTATCAAATTATTTTATTACTTATAGATATGATGAGTGCTTCAGGATAAGGTAGTGAGGAGGAAGTTTAAAGTCACACTTTTACTAACATAGCACCTAAAGCCATAAGAGTTAGGTTTATGTTTGTTAATGTAGTAGGACATGGATAATCTATAAGATAAGCTCTACTAGTGTTCTTATAAGAGATGCTTCAATTGTTGAGGCAAGCTATTGCTCCTCCACCACTAGCAACATAATCTGAGGTACCTTTAGCTCTCTAGAAGACCTAGTTAGAGATGTGTGTTGTTGTATGATATCTCTTTTTGAGGTTGAGATATCTTGTGATTGTGTTTATGTGTTGTGGAGTGATAAGAGGATCACATGAAGGTTATAGAAATTTTTGAAATGTATATAAAAGTGTATTTCCATATGCAAGTTACTATTGAAAAATTTTGGGTAGTGCTCGACATAGCCGTTATGCTACTGGAATTTTGGCATAAGGATTCAAAATTTTTGAAAATGTAATAGTGTTTCAAAAATTTTTTGAAAACCCATATTTTCACACATAATAATTTTGATAAAAATGTTTTATAATAAGTTATGAGATAATTAACTTTGGATATCTTAATATGTGTGCACTCTTTAGTCGGGTTTGGAGACTGGTCAGCATCTAAATTGGGTAAGAGGTGTCACATTTAGTTATGTTAGAGCTCCGATTAAGGCATTCCTAGGAAATATATGAGTGTTTTGAGGTCATGGATAATCTATAAGATAAGCTCTGCTACTGTTCTTATAAGAGATACTTCAGTTGTTAAGGCAAGCTATTACTCCTCTACCACTAGCAACATAATCTGAGGTACCTTTGGCTCTCTAGAAGACTTAGTTAGAGATGTGTGTTGTTATATGATATCTCTTCTTGAGGTTGAGATATCTTATGACTGTGTTTGTGTGTTGTGGAGTGATCAGAGGATCACATGGAGGTTATGGAAATTTTTGAAATGTATATAGAAGTGTATTTCCTTATGCAAGTTACTATTGAAAAATTTTGGGTAGTGCTCGGTATAGCCGTTATGCTACTGGAATTTTGGCATAAGGATTCAAAATTTTTGAATATATAATAGTGTTTCAAAAAGTTTTTGAAAACCCATATTTTCACACATAATAATTTTGATAAAAATGTTTTATAATAAGTTATGAGATAATTGAATTTGGATATCTTAATATGTGTGCGCTCTTTAGTCGGGTTTAGAGACTGGTCAGCATCAAAATTGGGTAAGAGGTGTCACACTTGGTTATATTAGTGCTCTGATTAAGGCATTCTTAGGAAACATATGAGTGTTTTGAGGTCTAAATATATATCACATAACTTTTGGATATGAAGGCTTATCAAATTATTTTCTTACCTATAGATATGATAAGTGCTTCAAGATAGGGTAGTGAGGAGGAAGTTAAAAGTCACACTTTTACTAACATAGCACCTAAAGCCACAAGAGTTAGGTTTACATTTGTTAATGTAGCAGGACATGCATAATTTATAGGATAAGCTCTGCTAGTGTTCCTATAAGAGATGCTTTAGTTGTTAAGGCAATCTATTGCTCCTTCACCACTAGCAACATAATTTGACGTACCTTTAGCTCTCTAAAAGACTAGGTAGAGATGGTGAAAAAGATGGGGGCAAAGGATTTCAAAGGATAAGGCAAGACAGAGCCTAGGAAGGTAGAGTACTAGTTTGATTGCACCGAGAAAATCATGAGATAGATATAGTGCACAACAAAAGAGAAGGTGATATATGCCATCTCACTCCTATAAGAAGATGAATCTCATTGGTGCGAGGACCTCATTAAGTATAAGTCAGAAGATCAAGTGACATGGGAGTTCTTTTTGGCTAAGTTCCATAAGAAATATATTACTGAAGACAATCTTGATGATAGGAGACATCAATTCATAAATCCCAAACAAGACCAGATGACCATAAGGGTGTATGAGAAGGATTTTACTATGCTTAGCAAGTATGTTAAGGACACTATTACCATAGAGGTAGACAAGTACAAAAGTTTTAAGAAGGGTCTACATGATAAGATCAAGTCCCAGGTGCTGCCGATAAAGATTAAAAATTTCTCCCAGCTAGTATTAGTATGCAAATCTACTGAGAGAGTACAAAAAAAGAAGGAGTTTTATAAGAAAAAGAGATTGGCTAGTCTGAGAGCATATAGTGCTACTTCACAATTAGGGAAGAAGTACAAGAGTTTTTATTCTAATTTTACATAATAGTCTCAAAAGTAAAAACAATCACAAAAACTAGCGCAAGGTGGTAAAGGAAAGTCTGGACAATAGCAGTCCCAAGCTACTAGTACACTAAGGTTGATTGGCAAGAGAAATATTATCCCTTAATGTTAGACTTGTTTCAAGTGACACAAGGGAGAATGCTATAAGAACAAGTAGGGTGTTTGTTTTAGTTGTCGACAATCGAGTCATTTTCATAAGGATTGTCCTCTAGATCAGAGTCTTGACATGAGCATAAAGTTCCTGCCCAACAGTACTTGATTAAAGCTCAGGAGGATGCTGATCAGCTAGACACCATAATTGGTACTTTTCTCCTCTTTGACTCTCTTATTTTACCATTAATTGATCTAAGTTCTACACATTCATATGTTTGCACATCATAGGCATGAGATCGAGGGTTAGTTTTAGAACTACTTGACTTAGATATCATGGTTAATAACCCTATAGGCTAGTATATGATAGTTGATTGAGTACATAGAGATTCCTTTTACGAATAAAAGATAATTAGTTTGTTTTTGGCCTGATAAAACTACCCTTTGATAATTTTGACTTGATATTAGGAATGAATTGGTTCTCCAAATATCAAGTGATGTTAGATTTAAAGTATAAGAGGTTGACTCTCTAAGCTAATGATAAGTCAAAAATCACAGTTGTTGAGGAGAAAATTAACTTCTTATCTAATGTGATATCCACAGTCACAACTAGTAGATGATGAAAGGTGGTTTGGCATATCTTACCCATGTATATGACACTAGAATAAAAGAGTCAGATGCTAGTAGCATACTAGTGGTGACTAAAGTTGTTGATGTCTTTCTAGAAGAATTATCGAGTTTACCTCCAAAAAAATTTGAGTAGTATTAAGGTTATGCCTAGTACAGCTCTAGTATCCATAACTCAATATCGAATGGTGCTAGCAGAGTAGAAAGAAGTAAAGCTACAATTGCAAGAATTGCTAGACAAGGGCCTCATTAGACTGAGTGTCTCACCCTAAGGAGCACTAGTTTAGTTTGTTAAGAAAAAGGATGGTTCACTTTAGCTATGTGTGGATTACTGACAATTGAATAAAGTGACTATGAAGAATAAGTATCCACTACCATATATCGATGATTTTTTTGATCAACTTAAAGGAGCATAAGTGTTCTCCATGATAGATTTGAGATTCGAGTATTATCAATTGATAGTGAAGTAGATAGATATGGCAAAGATTGCTTTTAGGATGAGGTATGGTCACTGTTAGTTCCTAGTAATGCCTTTTAGGCTTACCAATGCTCCTATAGTGTTCATAGATCTAATGAATAATGTTTTCAGACCTTACCTTAAATAGTTTGTGGTAGTTTTCATAGATGATATTTTGGTCTAGTCGCAGAACGAGGAAAAGGATGAACATTATTTAAGAACGATTCTTTAGATTTTGAGAGAAGAAAAAGTCTATGCCAAGACCAACAAGTGTGAGTTTTAGTTAAGTGCAGTGTTTTTCATAGGACACATAGCCTCAGTCGATGGTATTCGAGTTAATCCCAGTAAAATTGAAGCAATTATGGAGTGGAAGCCACCTAGGAACACCACAAAGATAAGAAGTTTCCTAGGGTTGGCATGGTTTCATTAATAATAGCCCCTAGGACATGGTTATTGAGGAAGAATTTCTAGTTTTTTTAGGATGACAAGTGTTAATAAAGCTTTGACAAGCTTAAGGTTATATTGATAGAGGCTCTGATTCTTGTATAGCTAGTTTTAGGGAAAGATAACATGGTAATCGATGACGTGTCTTATAATGGGTCAGGGTGTGTTCTAATGAATAGTGGCAAGGTTATTACTTATGCTTCAAGACAATTGAAACCATTTAAGAAGAATTACCCTACTTATGATTTAAAGCTTGCAACTATTGTGTTTGGTCTAAAAATATAGAGACATTATCATTATAGAGAGAAGTGCTATGTCTACAATGATCACAAGAATCTTTAAGTATCTTTTTACATAAAATGAGTTAAACTTGAGACAATGGTGATGGATAGAATTGATTAAAGATTATGATTGCATGATTTATTACCATTTAAGGAAGGCTAATTTAGTGGTAGATGCACTTATTAGGAATTTATGGCAGCTATTAGAGCTATGCTTGTTTACCTATAACTTATGGTTGATGGTGCTCTTTTGGTTGAGATGCAAGTTAAGCCTAGTCTATTATAGCAAGTGAAAGAGTGTTAGCATAATGATCATAGATTGATAAGTATTATAAGTGCAATCCAAGAGGGGAAGCCGACAGAGTATGAGGTTAAAGGAGATAACTATTTGTACTATCATGGTAGGATTTACGTGCTAGATATGGAAGAGTTAAAGAAATAGATTCTACAGAAAGCTCACAATGTTTCATATGCTATGTATCCTAGTAGCACTAAGGTGCATCAAGATTTGAAGCTTTCTTATTAGTGGTCAGGCATAGAAAGGGATGTGTCAGAGTATGTCACCAAGTGCCTTACTTATCAGTAGGTAAAGGCAAAGTATCTAGTTCCTTTTGGGTTGCTTCATCCTATAGGTAATGCCAATAATGTGATGCATTTAATGGGTTAGATAGCTTGTAATAGGTGCATTGACATAATTTAGATTAATGATGATCAATTTAATGTGCTTATTATGCCTAATATGCCAAATATTGAGTTTAAATGAGGTTTAAATTGCTTAGACTAGTAATTGATCCTAACTAAGCTTAAGTTCAAGTTAGTTCATATGTTTATCATATTTATAAGTGAATGAAAGTGCAAAAATGCATTAGAAGTGATAAATGCTAAAAAAATGTGCCCATTTAGGCTATATGTATATTTTATGGAAAATGACATCAAGTATGCCTATATGCATTTCTCTTATATTGTTAAGCATAATTAGTGTGCTTTGCACTATGTTTAAAGATTTTAGACTAATTGTCATTGTTTGAAGGTCTTGGCCAAATGATCAAAGTGTAACATATATGGGTTTAGCACTTAAATGTTTAGTGGACAATGCAAGAGGTTAAGTGATGCATAAAAACCTAAATTTGGTATGGTTGGGCTTAAGGTAAAACAATGAACCACCATGCACATGTACAAAAATTTATGATCATAGAGCATAAGTAGTAAGTAATTTAAGTTAAATGAAACAATGGTTATGTTACAAATAATTAGGAAGCATCTTAGTGTAAACTGTAACCAATTGATGGCTAAAATGTCTCAATGGCCAAAAAGCCTAAATGTACATAGAGGCTTGTAATTTTATTGCCATAAGTACTAATTATATATATGTATAAGTTATATATGGTGGTTACATAGCATGTGTGTTGATAAAAGGTGATTTCTTCCTTATATAGGCATGTATGGCCAAATGGCATTATAAGAGTGCATATGTATGATAGCTTATAAAATGTGAAAAATTAAAGTGCACAAATGTTTCATTCATTATATTTGATTATAAACATGCTATCATCATGAAGAAATATTATTAAGGACCAAATTATGTCCTAAACTAAA
>CANXYI011874034.1:0-14701 GCA_948208565.1 Hura crepitans | reverse complement strand
ATTAAATGGCTAAAACAATAAGTGAACTAAAGGCACCGTAAAACCGGTGTAGAAAATGAAAATAATTAAGAGTAATAGCCAGGAAAGTGAACCTTAAATAAGAGAGGAATGGAATGCATGACTTGAAAAAATGACCAAATGAATAGTGTCAGTTGCAGAAACTGACCAAATAAATAGTGAATTTCGCGATAATGGCAATATCGTAAATAATGGGGTAAAACCAGTATAGAAAGGTACTTAGGAGTAAAAAAAAGAGCTCGAACATTATTAAAATAGATTAGGGCCCATTAGTTAGACACCCACTAGATGGGTTGACCGATCAACTAGGGATAAAGCAGCTGTTAGGTGGCTAGTTCCCTCGGGAGCCCGTTACCCTGTATCATGCATAGTGGTTACAACCGCCGTGTTGACATGATTATTATTACACAGTACATAACCCGATTTATGCTAGGAGGTGCGCGAATTCGGAGCGAGGCTAGATAGTGCAAAAGTGGCCATTGTTAAATTATTATTACAGTATTTGGGTAGTCTGGTATGGGGAGTCATTTTCGGACGTATCTCCGTACTGGAGAAGGTAGGTGCAGCTACCTAGGTCTCCCGGTGGACCACTGCACACCTTAGATCTTGCCATCCGGTGTCTTAAAGCGTAGCCTATTTGTAGGGCCTGTAAATAATGGTAAGACAAGAACATAATACTTAAATGAAAATGATAAAATTCAATTAAACAAGTGGAAATAAAAGTAGTAAAAATGGTTGTGTGTGATACGTTATTTGTTGCATGTGCATTGCATGACATGATATAATTGTTATATTCCATCACTAAGTTTTGTACTCAACGTATCGGTTTTCGATGCGCAGGTAGTAAGTAGAGTGTGGAGCGACGTCAGACAACTCCACCAGTGTAGCTGCTAGGCAGTTTTGGTATTTTATTTCTTCTTTAATTTATGTATATAACTGCACTCATGTATAGAAGGGTTGTGAGGGTAGTAGTACTAGTATATGTACTAAAGTACATAATATAATGTCTATGTTGCGATGCATGTATACCAATGGTTGCTGGGTTGTCCATATATTTGTTAAGAATGGCTGTAAAACTGTGTGTTGTACAAGAAGTATGAAACTTTATGAATTGAGTATTCTGAAGGACCAGAGGGTCCAGAGGAGGAATAAGGTAGAAAAAATTTGAAGTGTTTTTCTTTACAGGTTTAACTAGGCTAGGAAATATGGCAGCCGTTATGCTGCCCGATTTTCTGTAAATGTCCGATAGTGTCCGACACAAGTAATTCCTATTTTAATTAAATGGTCATATATGGGGAAGATAATCAGAGTATGTTATAGGGCACGAAGGGTCTAAGTTGGTCAAGGCTCAATAAAAGTTAAATGAAAGCCCTCTTGGAAAATCCTAGGATGGGTGACCTCAGCGGAAAGTGGCACCCTTTGCCTGTTTCACATAGAGATAGGTAGGGGGTGTTACAATTATATTTGTAATTATCTTCTTAATCTATAAATTAGTGGTAAATTAAAATGGTTGTATGCCTAGCACGTGTTCAATTGATCTTAAAGAACAAAATAATCTACCTCGAATGATCCAAGCATCTTGTGTTTGTTGGTTAGAATCAGGTCCTTCTATTTCTTAATGTTGTTGTCGAATTAAATTCTAGAAGTATTTTCTACGGTTGTTCGATGATTAAGGCTAGTTATAGAGCGTCTCTTAGCTAGTTTATAATTAAGGAATGATTTGTTGTAAAAGCATCTTTTAACAACTAGAATTGATTTACTGAAAAATAGTTAGAATTATCTATGAATCAATGATTAAGTAAATAACTGAAATTGAGATCATGCTTTTAACTGAAAATATTTGCTATTGATTTTCTTTCCTAAAATTTATAATTGCTTTCGTTTCGTTTCATTTTATTTTTAGTTTTTGTATTTCCAAAACCCCCATTTTATTTATTTTCATAGTGTTACAAAAAGAATTAAATTACATTCATTCCCTGTGGAATCGACCATACTCTCCACTATCGTAAATTTATTTATTTTAAGGAGTAGAAAATTAATTTTGATGGTTTTGATGCCGATCTAGTTGGGTTTTCCTATGCATAGCTTGAAGATAGAAGGATAGAAGATGATGACCTTTGGAGATCTACAACAGAGTGCATCAGAGTTACTACAGCATTGTGGATATGATGGGCTCACATGTATATGTAATGATTGCTATTTTGTGGATCTTTATATAGACTTTTAAGTTGTTTGTAAATAGATGGAATGTAGCAGCTATATTCCTTTAAGTTGCATTATGAGAAAGAGATATTTGTTCTTATTATGTATATGACTAAAGGGGTTATGTTTTGGATAGTGATGTAATATTGTGGATATTTTGGTTGAACTAAGATAAGTTGCAATATCTTGTTTTTTTATGCCACAATTATATGGTATAACACAGGTTTAAGTATGTTAAGGAATTTTATAGTGCAAGTGCTTAAGAGCGTATGATATAGTTGTAGCAGTGTTAACTCAATATGAGAGAAGATCAAGATAAGGGTGTTACATAATGTGTTGAATAAAGTGTATCGTTTACCTTATTTAATAAATGTTATTATTTGCTATATTTTTTCAAAATATAATAAAAGTTAAATAAAATAAAATGTAATTTTAGAACATTACATAATAAGCAAAATTAAAATTGAAAAAAAAAGATAATAATATAAACACACATGTTGTTACTTAAAAAAAACTAATTTTCATTGTAATGCAATGTTATGGATACTGGATCGGTTGGTCTGCAAACCAAGAATTGGTTTAGTCCGATTCAGTGATGAAAAATGAACAGTTAAAAAAAGGATTGAACTAGTTTGAATCGAAAAAGTTCAAACTGAGAATTGAAAAAAATTATATTGAACCAAAATTTTCACAATTTTATTTTTTTCGTTTTTCGTTTATATTATTTTAAACTTATATATTTTTCTTTTAGCATGCTTTTTCAATAATCTTTAATATTCTTTTTAAGTTATTTTTATGATTTAAGAGCAATTTATAAGAATGTTAGTAATAAAATTTGTTCAATTGATTTTATTTTAATTGATGAATAATTAGAGTTTTAAACATAGCTATTTTAATAAATTTATTTAATTAAGAAATCATAAATAATTATATTAAATAGAATAGAAATATAACTAATTTTATCATTGAAGTTTTTTTCTAAATTTTATCATATAAATAAATTCCAACACCTTTACTTTTATTTTTTCTAAATTATTGAACTTTTTAGATTTATATTTTTTAATAATAATCTTATAATATTATATCATATTATATTATTAAACTTATTTTTATATATCCCATCTATTTATCCATTTTATTGCTTTCATACAATTTAATATGACATTACTTATATTATATTATTAAATTTTTTTATAAATAATCTCATTTAAAAAAATAAAAAAATTCAATGTAATCCGATCCAAATAGTTGAACCACGAATCAATCAACTATTAAATTTAATATTCAATATGATTTTAATAACATTATCGTCATGTAATAATAATTTGTGATAATGCAATACAATAAATCAAAATAAACATTGTTAAGTCGATATTGAAAATGGTGCAAAGTCGTTTTGTCACGGGACGGACAGGCAGCGAACTGAATGACAATGATGTTTAAGATAAAAGGGAAAAAAGGGATAAAAGCTATTACAATTTTAATACTACAAAAACAAAATTAAAGTTGTAATTATTCTAAGTCCTCAACTAAAAATTCAGAACTAAAAACACTGAAAATCACTTTGATAAATTCAAATTCAGGCTTTGGACACTCTGTGGAGAATCGCAATTTAATGGCCACTATTCACTGAGAAATAAAAAATATATTAAAATAAAAAAGTAAAATGTAAAAATTTTAACGTATAAAATCTATATAAATTTAGTTAAATGACACTTTCATTTTTTTTAATTTATTCAACGTATTTAAAAAAATTTTAAGTCATTAAATTATGATGAGTACCTTAGCTCCACTCCAAATTCAGGAGAGAAGGAAGTGGCCCGTGAAGCTGAGGCTCTGATTCAAAGTGAGAGGACAGGGAGGAAGACAGAGGCATATCCAAAGGAAGGCGACAGCGTTTTGGTACTATTTGACTTATTACAATAATTTAGAGTCATAAATCGGATAGAAACCCGTGACCTTTCCTTGACAAAACTATGTGGGGCTCGCTTTGATTAATTTTGTTTCTATTATTACACCACCAATCATATTCATCGGTGCAAAACCGACCGTCCATTTGATTTTGTGTGCGCTGCATTTGCTGCTCCCAATATTGAATCCATTATTCACGTAAATTTTTACGAAGTACGCTTGAAATTTGAAACCAGAAAAAAGATCAATGTTAATGCAGTGCGTATATGATTAGACTAACTCTTGTTGTCAATTAATCTTTGTTTTCGTCTCACACGATAGTTTGTATTGTTTTATCAGTTAAGGTCTCGTATCCAGGGATTAAAAATCGTGAAATAAATTTCAATCTGATTTCTCAATGCCCAGATCAAACCATTGGTTCAGTCCAACGATCAAGAAAACAGAATCCAATTCTTGAACTGAAGTTGCTTTATCCAGGAATTTCAAATTATTTTCTTTCTGGAACTAAATGAAGCCCAAGAATCCAATACAGGAGGAAGTCAAAATTAGAAAAGAAAATATACGTAGACGAAAATGCATCACTTCAACCATTAATATTGATATGGGTTTTATTTTTTGGATCTTGAAACCCTTCTGATCAACACAAACAAACAAAGCACACGATAGAAGATGAAGAATCCAATCAGAATATAGATATTAATCCATCTATGGCTCTGATGGAGCCCTTTCTTCTGCAAAACATCAGCTCCGGTCAACATGCAAAACCTGCTCTCTTCATACCACAAGAAACACTTACTCAAAAGGCAAGAGTACTCATTGATGAGAAGAGCATCAAGAGCATACTTGTACATGGACAAATAATGCATAAAAAGCCAGTACTTGGGCATGCTATCTTGCGAGATAAAATAGCCCGAGAAGAGAAAAAAAGCAGCAAGAAGAATTGTCACCAGTGAAGTTCCTGCTATGTAGTTAGGAGCAAGAGAACTCAAGCAAAGGACAAATGAGTTTGCCATTAACACTATGACCCAAATTACCAAAACAAAGTAAGCAAATGCTTGCCAAGATGAGCAAAGACCTACCAAGAAATAAACTGAGATTGAGTATATAATAGCAATTGCAAGCAAATAAGGTAGGAAGACAAGAGTGTTTGCTATTACATATGATGAGAGTCTGTAAACCCCGCTCGAGGTTTCTCTTAGTATGATTGGCCTTTCGTTAATGAAGATTGGAAGTGTTTCGGTGGTAGAAGAGAGAAGAAAGGTGAGAGTGAAGGCGAAGAGGCCGAACCTTTTCTCAATACCTTGTTTGTCATATCCAATGTTGATATAGATTGTTCCTAAAACAACACCCACAATTAGGGCTTCTAATGAATTTGTTAACAAAAGCTGTTTTGTTCTGTAAATGATCTTCCAAAACCTGCTACAAAGAACAATAATTTCATGGAGTCTTGAGCCTCTATATCTGATCTCTCTTCCTTTATTTTCAGTTGCCGAACTTCCATTTGATGGTGGAGGAAGTGAGAGTGGTGGAGATGGATTACTATCCTGGAGCTGGTTTAAATTTTCCATGACAATTTCAAGAGCATTAAGCTGTGGAGGGACAGTGATGCCTTTAGAGAGCAAAAAGCTTTCCAAGGAAGAAAGAGTTCCATGGTGAACTACGGTTCCTTTTGATAACAAAAGTAAATTATCAATAGTAGATAGAATCTTGAAGCTCGGTTGATGAATTGATAGAATGATAGTTCGGTGACGCGAAATGGCAATGGATTTGAGCGTCTGCATAACATTAAGAGCTGATTTACTATCAAGACCTGAAGTGGGTTCATCAAGAAGTAATACTACAGGGTCGTGAAGAAGGCTAAGCCCTATTGAAACCCGTCTCCGTTCACCGCCAGATAGGCCGTGAGCTAGCTGAGTATTAGCCAAGTGTGTTAAGCTAAGCTCATTGAGAAGAGACTCAACAATGGCAGAAATGTCTGACGATTGTGGACGGAGAAGACGAGCGGCAAACATAAAAGTTTCAGAAACAGTAAGCAAAGGAAGGCAAGCATCATGTTGAGGAACATAAGCAGAGAGCTTGCGGTACGACGAAGGATTGAAAGGGGAAGAGTTAAGAAGGAGAGTACCATGAGTAGGGGAAGTTCTAGCAGCTAAAATGTCAAGCAAAGAGGATTTTCCAGCTCCACTAGGGCCAACAACGGCTAAGATTTGAGATGGGTAGGCTGTGAAAGACACGTCCTTTAAGATATAAGCTGGCGGGCTAGTGCAAGGCTTGAAGACGAAAAGTGATGCAATGCTATTACTTGTAATGGTGGTGGACTTAACATAGGAGATTGATGAGGCTGTTAGTTCGTATGTTTTAAGTGTGGGCGGCGATGGTTGTGGTCGCTGCAGCGGTCGTGATGGCGAGGATGGAGATTGGATTTCCATGGAGGAGGATAAGGAGGAAGAGGAGGATATAAAAGGTGAAACGTGAGGAATTGAGATATTGAAATAAAAATATAGAGAGAGATGTTGATAAAGGTTGCCATTAATTGAGAGTTGAGTTGAGTATAATGTTCGCGGCGGCTGGCGGATATGAAGATGCTAGAATGAAAAGCTTTGGGCTTGCCCCTCTCTTCCTATTAGTATTATTAAAATATTCCAGAATATCAATTTGCCTAAAATATGCTGCATTCGAAGTTTGACTGTAAATTAAATTACAATCTGTCAAGTTCGAATTTTTATTCTAATATAAATAATACGAGTTTTTCAACACTGATCTAAGATTTGGAGTCAAAAAATTTTATTTGGACTGCTATATAATAAATTAAATGTGTATATAATCCAAATAGGAAACTTTTAATTTGAAAAAGGCAATAGAATTACAATTACTTCCAGACTATAAAAGAATTATATTAGGAGTTACGTAAGGCAAAATTCGGATGCGCATATTTTCATACATTTTATTGACAGGAGTTGCGATAAATTAACGTCCAAAATCGAAATAGTAGTAAACCAGAGCCACTAGCCGGCCTATAAATATTGCAAATTTGGAGCATATCTTTCAATATTTCCAAACAGATTCAAGGAAAAAAGTTGACAAAGTGAGCTTCGATGAAAATTAGAATATTGAACGGAATCATGTGATGATAATCAACAAATATTTTATAAGCACTAAAATAGTAGTATAAGTAGGGCAGTGAGTGATTGGATTTAGCTGTGAAGGAGGAAAAAAAGGAACATAAAGGTTCACGAGTTCACTGTAGGGTGTAGAGTAGTTATCAGGACAAGCGACACTTGAAGGAACAACACTTCACGACGAGAACTGAGTTTATCAGATTGGCATCCGTGATCCCCTGGTCCCACATTGTTCTGTCTCCCAATATTTCCAATTTTTTACTATCTACATCATCTTATGATATATAATTGTGCATTTCCCGAGAGAAGAGAACTTCAGGACAGCGGAGTATTCATATTTTCCATGTCGCTCTGAAGTCTGGAGGTTCGGTTAAGGATGAAAATAATTGGGTTTGTAATAAAGGCCTAGTAGACGACAGAGCCTGTAATTAATTGGGTTTGATTGACCATATCATAGGGAATAAATGGTACTATTTTTGAGGCCATTGAATTGTAGGAACCCAGTCCAACCTCATCACTAGCCCACATGGCCACAAGTAATTTGATCTTAATTGGTTTCAAGTTTAGAAGAACCTGTACATGAAAAATCACGGATCGAAACAATTCTACAGTGTCATATAGTACAAAAATGACTGAAAAAGGTGTCATAAAACAACTTGTAAACAGGATCTAGGCAAAAAATTCTGTACAATTATAAAAGGTTGAAGAAGGACATTGTCACTCACCAGTACAAGTTAGAATTAGGAATTTACACAAAAGAACAAGAAATTGAAGCTTTAGGAATGCTCTAATGTCAATTTTAGTTGTCACCGAAAAATGACAAAGTAAATTTCAATATATATATATATATATATATACGTACACCCAATAAAGAAAAATCCAAGTGAAAATCATGCATCATATAGTTTTGTCATTATATATATCATCCCGCAACAGAATGTTCTTTAACTCATTATTATATAAAACTTGGACTTTTCAACATCAAAATCAACTTTCAATTCAAAGTCTCTAAACGCTTCCAATACAAATAGAAAACAGAACAATAGCCTTCCTCTTTACATATATTCCTTGAATGAAAGTTCTCTTCAATGTCTCAATATAAGCTTCTTCACCTATATAAATAGTTGAAATTATTATCACATTCTCAAACATCAAATTTTTCAAAACAAGAAAGGAGAAAAAGAAAGATCAGGTTAAAAAAAATGGCAGAGAAGGAGCAAACGCCTAATCCCTTGGCATCCAATGGCCAAACGCATCACGATGAAGAAACAGGCACAAGCTCAGAGTTAAGCAAAAAGAAGCGCATAAAATGCATAGCATTCATAGTGGCTTTTACTCTCTTCCAAGCAGCAATTTTATTGCTATTTGTATTCTTTGTTCTGCGTTTCAAAAATCCAAAATTTAGGGTAAATTCTGCCTCTTTTGAGTCCTATGAAATGGGTACTGATTCCTTCAACTTGACGATGAACACTCAGTTTGGTGTCAAAAACACAAACTTCGGTCACTTCAAATACGAAATGAGTAATGTTACGTTTGAATACAGAGGCACAGTTGTTGGCTTTGTCACCGTTGATAAGGCTCGAGCAAGAGCTAGATCCACTAGAAAGTTTGATGCCAGGGTGGTTCTGACGACGGAGAGATTGCCTGATAGTTATGAACTGAGTAGTGATATAAAGACAGGGAAGGTGACACTTACCAGCTCTTCCAGATTAGATGGGAAAATCCAGCTTATGAAACTGATTAAGAAGAAGAAATCTGCACAAATGAACTGTACAATGAGCATTCATATCCAGACAAGAACAGTGCAGGACATCGAGCGCATGTGAGACAGACAAACATATATACGTTGTCTTACGTTTGTTATTTTCAGTGCTATAATTAATGTTTTCTTCTCTTTGGGTTTCAGCTTTTGTGAAATATATATGCATCGTTTAATAGATTCTTTGTATTTTCTCAGATATTTATAACTAATAAAGATTTATTTTTTATTTACAAATAAGACTCTCATTCACTAAGCTTGTAAACCTTAAACTAGTTTTTGTTGGAAATTAATATTACCAAGTGCTTCACTAATTTCACTTAGTGATTGCTTTATGAAATGAAAGACATATAGGGGGGTTTTATTTAATTTTTAATTAACTTTTGAGTGTATAAATTAAATCTCTATCGGATAATTAAGAGAAAGACAAATTAGATATAAATATAATGAAACTTTCTAATGATGTAAAGTACTTTATTCGAATGAAAATTTGTTAGATGTGTGGTCATATAACACTTAAGTCGAGAATTATTGAATGTGCAAATTAAATCTAACGTCGAATATCCTCGAGTAGTATAGAGACTTTCTAAAAAAATTGTAAGCCTTTGCACTCAAGACGAATCGTTATATCATAAGTGAGAAAAGGGCACTATTGGATTCTATTTCTCCGACATTAACATCATTTCAGGTTTAATAATTTATGCAGTTATGTTATATTTATAAGCTTAATGAATCGATAATTTTTTGCTGATGCCATTGGCGGTCATCATATATATTTTACTTATAAATTATATATATATATACTTAATAAGCAATTATAGTTAGATGAAGATTATAAAATAAAAAAGGAAAAAGAGCATAAAATAAACCAAGAAAGTTTGATTAATTATACCATATATATCAAGAATTGAGGCTTGACCAATAATAATGGAGATAGTATAATTAAGTTGGAATTTGATTTTGATGAAAGTGGCAGATGATATCCCCAAAGAAATGAAAGTCAATGCGATTAAAATTTGGTTGGTCGTTAGATAAGAATGTAGTGGTTAAATAAAATACAAGATTAGTATAGTAAAACATTATAAGTACCGGGCGAACTTCTTTTAATTTAAAATATTATTATTATTATTATTATTATTATTATTATTATTATTATTATTATTATTTAATTCTGATTAATAAATTTATTTAAAATGAAAAATTTATTAACTTGAAATATGTAATAATAAATAAAAAATTAGAGTATTAAATAAAAATTTTATTAAATAAAAAGATATATTATTAAATCAAATGTATTTTTAATAGCATATTCTGTAATATTTTTTATTAAACAAAATCTTTTTCTATTTAGATTATTAAATAAAATAAAGTAATGCTTCAGTACGTATACATGCATCATTATACGTATGTGTACAAAATGTTCTATCAGCACACAATTTTTAATCCAATAATCTGTACACGTACGCGCAGTTAGCTCATACATACTACATCATAACCCAATAAAATAACATATGTATTCTTAAATTTTTTAAATTAAATAAAATATATATTAAATTTAATTAAAAATTATAAACACATGTAATGTACGTAAACTTTGAATATATATATATATATATTGTTACGCTTCGACAGAACACATTATTCAATTAATGGAATCGAAATATATATTTTTAAGTATATATAATTCTGGTTGATTGTGCATTTAATTTTTTTAAAATAAGTGTCAATTTAAAAAAAAATAATAATTTATAACTATGCATTCTATTCTAATAGTATTCTTAATTTAACTAAATACTTATTCAATTCTCAAATATTTCAAACCTTATTTTTTTCAATATTTGCAAAGATATTTTAGTAAAATAGTATACTAATAAATGATTTTCTTAATATTGACAAAACGTGGAGTGAGTAATTTTTTTAATATATATAAATTTAGTTTAATACTTAGAAACTTGAACTCTGACCAATTTAATTAGAGTTAGTTAGTTGATTGTTTGATATTATTTTAGGGATAAATGTGAAAATTTTTTATGCTAGTAGAATAATTGGCCAACTTATTTTTGATTATCCGATAATCAATAGCTATATTTGATTTACCAGGGAACCACCAACTATATGTCGTGATCAAATGACGTTAATTGGTTTTCTAGTAAAACTCCCGGATCCTATGGAAATTCAGGAATTTGATCCAACAATGTCCAAGAAAACCAGTTCCAATCCAATGTATTACAAGGGATTCTACTATCGGTAGTTATGCTTCCTAATCATCAGTTCGACATTAAATTGCAGTTAGTATTTAAAATCATTGGAGGAAGATATGGTGGGGACGGGCATGGTGTTTTGCTGGTGCAGTTTGTCTCAGAAGAAACTTAATTACTCTTAAGAATTTCTTAAGCCAATGAACTCAGTAACTCTTACCACGTTCAATGAACCATCCATATAATGAGCATCTTTGTCGTAAAAGTTAATAAACCCATTTAGGAACAAGAAGCTGTGTCTTAGGAACATGTTACATAACCAAATTCCTGTTACATTCCTTTAAGAAGAAGCAAAATTCATGTAACCCAGATTCTAATGGTCCAATGAAATTTGTTTGCATTTGTATCATAGGATTTGGTGTTTTTCTTGGGGTATTATAGTTGATAATTTAATGATTATATGTTTAAACCCATCACCTATTTAGGAGAGGGACCATAGTGTTTGCTGGTAAAAGGACAAAATTTTTGAAACTCGTACAATGTGGGGCTTTTTTTTTTTTTTTGGGTTCATTTGAGCTTGCCTGTCAATGAAGGTGCTTTAAAGATTTGAATTCTAATGCAATTGCGTTAATGGGTGATGCTATGAAAACCGGATCGAATTTTATTATCTCATTTACTTAGAATTAGCTTATTTTTCACTTCATTTCTTTTTATTTTTTCTTTGATATTACTCTCTTTGCTGTCAATTATGTCATTGTACTTGTGTCTCTCTCTCTTCTCTCCCTTGAATTTGTAGTCTATAAAATCGTGGCAAAGATTACTTTGCGTAGAAATGAGAAACCCGCAATTAAATATCTTTTACAATGTTGAATTTGATCCACAATTAATTTTGAAGTTATTATATATTACTAGCAGCGTTCAGTTTATGGTTATTTCATTCCAAAAATATATATATATTTTTTTATTTTTGCAATCTATCATGAAAATTTTTAATAGTAAATAATAAAACTAATAATGCCTTTAATAATATAGAACAGAAGATACAGAAGATGGATTTAATTATATTTTGCAGACCTATAATTAATTATTAATTTTACAATTAGAACAAAAGAACGTATTGTTGAAATAAAAATCAATCCAAGTAAATGTTATATACATAATCATATTTATTATGCCCTTTCTGATACAGAGAGCAGATTATTTTGAAGTGGTACCAAAGAAACTAATCCAATGTCAGAGTTGAACAGTTCAACCACTGATACATTTGAAGTGGAAAATTTTATGAAACGCAGAAAGCAAGCAGCTCCCCAGCTGAACAATTTGAATATTCAAATTACAATTGTCAGCTGATGGGATAGGTGACAACTTTTTTCAGACATTTTGTGACAAGTTCCGTAGCTGGAAAACAAGAAAATTTAAACTGGAAGCAAGTGTAATTTCAGTTTTTCAAATGGAGAAATGATCACGTCTTTGATAAGAACAACTAAACTATGTCTTTTTCTGAACTGAAATGATGTAAAACTGCAGAATTCAAGATCACGCACCCATTAGAAATGATATACATGAAGATTCAATATCAGACTCCGTCTCATGATGACCCATCTACTTTACAGACAAAACAGGGGAACCTAATTGTCATGTCCAGAGCTGCTCAGCTTCAAATACTAACCTACCTCCTACATTTACCTTCTTTAGATTCTTTCTGTTCTTCTTTTCTTTTTTCCCTTTTTTCTCTTTAGATATTTTCTTTACAACGAAACAAAAACAGGAGACACTATTCAATTTCTCTTCTTTGTATAGCTTTCAATGTCATAAACACCGAATTTCCCGCTTCTTCTTTCTTCAGACCAAGAAATTGAGCTTGCAAATTCTAATTAATTAATTAATACTCGTGGGAAATTCTGGGTGAAGCATTTGCGTTCTCGTGAGAAGGATCAGTCGCGATACTTGACAAGAGAAAAGAATCTGAAAAAAAAAGTTTTTGAGAAAAAAAGGAAATTTAATTGGTAATTTAGGGCAAAGACTGAATGAGATGGATATGGGCAAATGTACCTCTAGAAGAAGACGAGTTGAAAGAATTCTTGCAATGAAGAATTGCGCTTTCGATACCATCATGCTGCAATAGCAGGGAATCGTCTCTCTTAGCCACCGTCGAAGGCGGAGCTGTGGTTGCCGCTGATGCGGATTTACTTTTTCCCAGATTCTTACAAACCACCCGAATTCCCGCCGGAATACTCCTCTGTTTCTCTTTCTTCGGCGAACCAGAAGGCAGAGTCGTCGGAAAAGTTGAAGGAGACGCGGGAGACAACTCGCCGGAGAATTTCGGCATCTTGCTTTGCTTCTTGGAGACTTTGATATACAGGGGCTTGATTAGCTTCAAATACTTTTGTAGTACTTCTTTGGAGAATAGCTTCCATGAATCATCAAAGATCTGCCTTCTCAAACTGTTATTTCTGGTGAAAATTGGAATATTTGCAACTTCTTTTAGCTTAAATTTAATGGTAAAAAGCTTGCTTTCTTGCTTCTTAATCCTGGGATTGTCAACAAAAACGCCCTTCAACTCTGTTTCCCCCGTCTCATGAGCAGCCATTGACTTGGATTTCTTGAACATGAGTACTCGAAATCTTGGAGAAGATTTCAGCAGAGAAACTGGAGATTGAGGTTTTGAAGAGGGTTCAATTGGAAGGATCCTACGTTTAGAGAGGAGATGATCAGCAGGGGACAGAGAAACTGGTGGTGGTTGAGGATTGTCGGCTTTGTTGGCTAAGCGGCAGAGATTTTGATCATTGGAGTCAAATAGGTTGCTGTCTGTGTGCAGTGGGTTGTTGGTGTCGATTATCTTGCATTTATTGTTGTGAAAATCAGGCACAGTGAGCTCCAATTCAAAGAAAGAGTCATCTTCTTCATCCAATTCACATTCTGTGTCCAGCAAACTAGCTGCAATTCCAGTGGTGTCACTGTTTCCAATTCCAAGAGAGGGTCGGTGGTGTTTGTTAGTAATGGCGGGTGTCCAGAACTTGAGGAAGTAGAGAGCTTCCATGGCGAAAAGAGAGCAGACTTTGAGAGAGAGAGAGAGAGAGGAACGTTGAAATGGGTTGTTTTGGAGAGGATTTTATAATAAATAGTAAGGTAAAGAAGAGAGGGACGAAACGTGAAGTAGGAACAAGATAAAGGCAGCTTTTGCACTTGGTTTTAGGGTTGTAAGGATATCTAGAAAATGGCGTTTCAAAAGAAGCAGAGAGCGAAGGGAAGCTTTTATTTACGTACTGGATTTATGTATTTTTATCCTTTTGCAATGGGGAGAGAGAGAGAGAGAGAGAGAGAGAAGAGGAGCTTTTGTATGTTTTGTACGTTTGAGTGGTTCTATTATTAACACGTGGAGGTTTTTACTTGGCTTATACAGTTTTTAGCAGTCTGACCAATGACCATATTGGAGAATGAAGACTTGTTTTGTTTTAAAATGGAAAAATAAAAAAAAAAATAAGCACTTCAAA
>CANXYI011873860.1:0-17791 GCA_948208565.1 Hura crepitans | reverse complement strand
GCCTCCTAGGAAAGAGCACATTGACCTTATGTGTTGGAAGTGATAGGGTTAGAAGTTTTTTGTATGCGTTTGACTTTGTATTCATTAACATATATCTTTTTTGTTTTCATACACACATATATGACATAGTAAACCTGTATCTTTGTCATTTTTCACCTTTGCATAAATACATCAATTTACACGCATATACATATAACTTTTTGTCCATATATAGCATATACCTCCATACTTAGAAGCAGGTACTATATTAATGCCATGCATATATACATTATAATATGTCACATAGATTTTCATAGTTTTATCCATGCATCCGTAAAGTATACATAGCCTCTTAGGCCTAGATAAGACATTGTTTTATATTAGTCCCTAGTATTTTTAAACATATATTTAGTATGGCATCCATCATGCATTATTACTCATTTTGTATATACATACACCATACTAGTTCATGAATAGTAATATCATTATAGCATACATCATCCATACATGCATACACTTGGAATCCTATCATGTCATGCACCTATCACACATGACCACCATCTTAGTGTATTTTGTATTTATCATGCATCACACCATATAGAAATCTATCTTATACATCTTTATCTAGTGAATCATGTATATATGCATTCCATAGCACTACATAATTCTTGTCATTATTATGCATAAGTTGTCATGCATCTTTATTTCATGCATTTTAAGTATGCATCTATAGGTCATTCCTACCAATATGTAAGAGTCGCTCATTAAGATAGATTCTCATATTATCTATAACATGCTTTTTTAACCACTAGTTGTATAATAACCATACATCACATTCATTGTTTGTACAACTACTATATAATGCCATCTCATATAAGAGTTGTATATACATATATTTAGCCCCATTAACTCCTTACCCATTCATTTTTCTCATATATACATCCATGCATACATCAAGTGGATGTTTATACACATTTTAGCATTAGGTACATTCATCTTGTATCATGTTGCTTACATGTATTACATCTTGAAGAACTTTATTATATTGCCTTCATGCACTTATATCTAGGACATACTAAAAAATCGCCCACTATCCACATGCACTAACATTATAGTGGTCAATCGTGCACATATATACATACATAAATAACACATACATTATTAGTAACTTTTGGGTTAATAAAGGATTAACATGGATCACACTTATTCATTACTTTTTGTGCATAATGTGTATCATGTAGTATTGTAGACACACATACTATAATAAGTTATGCATCATCACACATGCATCACTAAATATGTGTTATATCATGCATAATGTTTGTAAATAAAAGCTCTCTTTATCAACTATGAATACATAGCACATACTTAAGTATATGTAGGAAATGCATCTATACATTCATGTATCATACTACTTGGATCATACATCATAAACACATATGATAGGAATCATGCATCATGCTAACTATTTGTGTACATCTTTTATATATTATTCTTTTCTCAGGATCACTAACCAACATACCACTACTTCTTTATCCAACATATCATCTCACTTCTACCCCTCACAATGGCTAATGATTAAGATGCCCCTATCTCCCAAAATGAATTAATTACTATATTGGATCATTTAAAACAAGGAATGCTAGCAATTACATTAGTTGTATTGGCTAGGAATGATCTTGAGGCCATTATAGGAGATTAAGATATTCCATTCACACGTAGAGAATTCTTTGAGGCACTCATAATTTTTAAGTAAAAAGTACTAAAAGTTATTAGTCATGTTATAGCTGATGCAATACTTAATGATCATTATCTTAAGAGCCATGAAATAAAGAAAAAGTATATGAGAAAAAGGAAGCCCCACCTTACTAATACAGGACCTAGTTATATCAATGTCTCAACAATCAATAAACAAGATCACCTTAATTTGATTAAACCCCTATCATGGCATTTTAAGAAATTGGTACTAGAAAGAAAGCTACCACCACTCTCATTTGAACCAAGCCAAAAGTCAAAACAAGCCAAGACATCACTTTGATATCTTCTTGAATATCACAAATATACAAGGCATTACATAGATGAATGCTAGACTTCTCATGCTACTATTCAAGAACTCACCAAGGAAGAGTGAACTGCACCCACTAATTTCCTATTCATAAGGACATTTCAAGCCAATAACTTAACCTTTCTTTTGTGTTTTTAAAAATGTTTTGTGCTACCATATCATAAAATTCAAAAACTTTACCTTTTTTTCTTTTCAATGAAATGTTCCTACTTTTATTTTCTTTGTATGATGTTTTGCCATGTGATAGCATGCATATTGATAATCATTGCATTTGTGATGTTAATTCAATTATGATTAGTTTGTTTAAACTTGCGATGTGTGAGCACCTTGGATCACATTAATTTATAACTCTTGATAAGGGAAAAGAGAGAAAAAAATAAAAAAAGAAAGAAAAGAAGAAAAAATAATAAAAAGAGGAGTCTATCCTATACTGAGCTATTAAATTAAGGGAACTTGTAGAGAAAAGACTAGCAAATAAGTTATGCCAATGGCATTAAATTTTCAACTTAATTAGCATCTTATAAAATCCTAGCCTAACAAATCTAAGGAATTTGATATCTCAATAGAGACAAGTACCCTTCTTCTCTTATCACCCATGATTTTCCATAATGGTACATTAAATCAATTTTTAATTAACCTTAATAACTAAATAGAGCCTAGGATCAGTTTCATAATCAACCTTATAAGCATATGTGGAGTTCACTAAAGACACTCTATAATCTTTTGGATTAAACTCTTATTATAAGCTATCAAAGTTATCATAAGAGGGGATTTGATTTGGTAGAGATAGGTAGGCCTTAAAAAACTCTTTTTCACACTAATGTTGAGCCTAATGCCATTTTTAACTTTCACAAAAAAAGGGCAGGTCTCATAATAGTCATTTCATACCCTGAGTACCAATAATCAAAAGGGTAATCCTAAATAGGTGGCTCTCTCTTGTATGAAGTTCTTATTGAATGAAAAGGGTCTAGTTCCCTGAATAATCCTTTATGAATGTTATGAGCTCAAGAGCCTTTTTTTGATAGTCAAAGAAATATGGCATTCCCTAGGGGAGTGAAAAGTCTTAAGCAAAAAATTATGCTAAGTTAAGTAATCTCTAATTGCATCAAGGTTCCATCAAGCTTAGTAATCACATTCATCAACAAGGAAGACACCTTAAAAAAAAAGAAAAGAAGAAAAAGAAGAAAATAAATAAAAAAGGAAAGAAACAAATGAAAGCAATAATCCTTGCTAGGTCAAAAACCTTTAGGAATGACCTAGGCAAATATTAAAGGAATTAAGAGAAAATATTCAACAAGGAAAACCCTAGTTGTTAGTTGATATCAAGAGTATAGTATAATGAGGTCCAAGATGTTTAACTATTAAAATTAAGTGAACTAAGTTTAATTGCATTAAATGTCTTTGTGGTAATTATCTTTAATGCATGTGTGCTAAAAAATAGAAAGCTGCTTCATACGAAATAACCAAAAATTATTTTTTATTACCCTATTACATTATTGTCTACCACACTATCAAAATTAACTTGCAATTCCTTCCACCAAATAACCAACTTTCTTGGCAATGACAACTGGATTGATCTTTAATAAGTATAGGTCATGTTGGTAAAATTACACCATTTGGATCAGACATCAAAGCATAAAATCTTTGTATGTAGCTTCATAAAAAAAGGGAAGAGCCTGCTAGTGTGAAAACCTTTCTTCAAGAAGGTGCATTAGGTAAAAGTCAGCCAGGTTGCTAATGTGAAAACCTCATTCGGGAGGCAAATTAGGAAAAAATTAGCACACATTATCTTAAGAGCCATGAAATGAAGAAAGAGTATCTGAGCACGAGGAGGCCCCACCTTACTAATACAAGACTTAGCTATTTCAATGCCTTAACAATCAACAAGGATGGTCAACTCAATTTGATTAAACCCCTGTTGTGGCATTTTAAAAAATTGGTATTGGAGGAAAAGCTATAACCACTCTCATTTTAACAAAGCCAAAAGTCAAAACAAGCTAGGGCATCGCTTTGATATCTTTTATGGATATCATAAACATATAAGGCATCACATAGATTAATGTTAAACTTTTCATACTACTATTCTAGAAGTCACCAAGGAAGAGTGAACCACACCCACCAATTTCCTATTCACGAGGGCATTTCAAGCCTATACCTTGACCTTTCTTTTGTGTTTTTGAAAATGTTTTGTGATTATAACCATATCCTAAAATTCAAAAACATTATCTTTTATCTTTTTAATGAAATGTTCCTACTTTTATTTTCTTTGTACGATGTTTTGCCATATGATAACACACATATTGATAATCATTGTATGTGTGATGTTAATTCAATTATGACTAGTTTGTATAAACTTGGCATGTGTGAGCAACTTGGATCACAATTTTTTATAACTCTTGATAAGGGAGAAGAGAGAAAAAATAAAAAATAGAAATAAAAGAAGAAAAGTTATAAAAAGAGGAGTCTATCCTATACTGAGCTATTGAATTAAGGGAACTTATAAATGAAAGAGTAGTAAACAAGTTATGCCTATGGTGTTAATATTTCAACTTAATCAGCATCTTATAAAATCCTATCCCAAAAAATCCAAGGAATTTGATACCTTAATAAAGACAAGTACCTTTTTGCTCTTGTCACCAATAATCTTCTATAATGTTGCATTGGATTGATTTCTAGTTAACCTTAATGACTAAATAAAGCCTAGGATCAGTTTTATAATTAACCATGTGGGCATATATAGAGTTCAATAAAGGTAGTCTATAATCTTTTAGACTAAACTCATAGTGTAAGTTATCAAAGTCATCACAAGAGGGGATTTGATTTGCTAGAGATAGCTAGGCCTTTAAAAACTCTTTTTCGCACCAATGTTGAGTCTAATGACATTTTTAACTTTAACAAAAAAATGGCGGGTCTTATAGTAGTCATTTTATACCTTGAGTACCAATAATCAAAAAGGTAAACCTAAATAAGTGGCTCCCTTATGTATGAAGTTCTTATACAATAAAAAGGGTCTACTTCCCTGAATAACCCTTTATAAATGTTGCAAGCTTAAGAGTCTTCTTTTGATAGTCGAGGAAAGCTGGCATTACCTATGGGAGTGAAGAGTATTAAGCAAAAACTTATGCTATGTTAAGCTATCTCTAATTAGATCAAAGTTCCATCAAGCTCAGTGATACTCTTCATTAATAGGGTAGACACCTTAAAAAAAAAAAGAAAAGAAGAAGAAAAAGAAAAGAAATAAAAAGGAAAGAAATAAATGAAAGTAATAATCCTTGCCAGGTCAAAAACCTTTTGAAAAAGCCTAGGCAAAAGTTAGAGCAATTGAGAGAAAATATTAAACCATGAAAACCCTAATGGCTGGTTGATATTAGGAGTTTAGTATAATGAGGTCTAAGATGTTTAAATATTTAAATTAAGTGAACTGAGTTTAATTGTATTGAATGTCTTTATGGTAATTATCTTTAGTGCATGTGTGCTAACAAATGGCAAGCTATATCATACAAAATAACCAAAAATTCATTTTTATTACCCTATTCCTTGTTGTTTACCACACCATCAAAATCAAACTATAATTCCTTTTATCAAATAACTAACTTTCACGACAATGGCAATTAGATTGATCTTTAATAAGTATAGGCTATGCTAGTAAAAGTACAACATTTAGATCAGACATGAGAGCATAAAATCTTTGTATGTAGCTTCATAAAAAAGAGAAAAGCCTGTTATTGTGAAAACCTTTCTTCAAGAAGGCAATTAGGCAAAATTCAAGCAGCTTGATAGTGTGAAAACCTTATTCAAGAGGCATATTAGCCAAAAATTAGCGCACAACCTACTAATGAAAAAACCTCCTTAGTGAGGCGTATTAGGTAAAAACTAGGGCAAAGAAAAGAGTTAAAAAAAAGGAAAAAAAGAAAGAAGGAAAAGAAAAAGAAAGAAAAAAAAGAAAAGAAAAAAGAAGAAGAGGAAAATAAGAGTTTTGACAATTTATAGGGAAGTAAGGACACTACTAATTAACGACAAAATGTCCACCTTGATTTTTGACAACCATAACATCTTACACCACTCAAGACAAGAACTGTTGATTCACTTTCAAATAAAATGGACACCTACCCCATAAATAACCAAACTTAATTCTTCCCTATAATGAGGCCAAGGAAAGAGTGATCTAATGACAATGTTTTATGCTTGAAAATGAATTTGTGAACACATTTATTAAGAGAGGCTTAGTACATTCGTCATTTGCATGTCCTCATTCAACATATTAGATAAGCACATTTAACACATGTATCACACATTCACCATCTAACATGAGACATACATAAATATGCACCTTTCTTCATGTTTTCCATATATTGTTCTTCCATTTATATATTAGTGTTAGTCCATTCATATATGCATAAACATTTTATCAGCAATGGTTCATGCATGTACATTTTACTCATGCTTTAATGCATACATACCCTTTCATCCATACATTTGACTCATGCATTTTGTTACAAAGGCCTATATTCAATGTTCATCACACATGATTGTATACAAGTATCTGCATCGCATAAATATGCATGTAGTAAAGAAAATAGAGTGGAGTAAACATCCCTATGCATTATTATTATGCCATACATTACTTGTGAAGAAATTAGGTTCATCTCATGTGTATCATAAACATGTTTACATAGTATAAATAACACATACATGAATATGTACTATATAAAAGAAGGATTCATGGTTCCAAACATGTACATTCACAAATGTATTAGGCTTGTATATACATGTATACATATATAAGGGCCTATTATTCATTCATCCTCCATAGTGTTAGGCATACTAATCAGCAGACTCACCCCTCCATACATTAGATACTTATATCTAGCTTATGCATTCAATTTTTATTATAGGCATACATGCATATTATAGACATTTGTGTTTGCATAAGCATTGTACTCAGAGATGCATTGAACATACAAATAGCATATATATGATTTTTCTCCACATAGAAATAAATTGTCTCTTGGAGCAGCCTTTTAATTTCAAATGACATACAAAGGCAAACTTAGATTGTTTAGATGAAAAGGAAGCAAAGTAGATTATGAAAGAGATATGTTTAAGATTTATGCGCACATTGATTAGCTAGAGACCTAAAATAGGTAATTGTCTATTGGTCAAAATGATCATCTTTCAAGCTATAGAAATGACATCTAGATACCAACAAAGCAAGCCTAAACACTACCCTAAGCTTAAGCATGTGGTAGCATTCAACTAGCTTAACCATGAGGAAGCTAAGCACTTCAAGTGCCTCTCTAGTGTCACTTTTATCAGTAAGCACTACCTCTGCACAAGATTTGGAAAATTAGTAAGAAGCCATGGCAAGGTTAAGCTAGTAGTGGTGGTGATGCAGTGATTTTGAAGAGTAAGGTATGCAGTAGTGAGAAAGATTAAGGGGATGTGATTTGGACACAAGGATTAAGGATACTTGCATGGAACATATCATTATATTTGATTGAAATTGAGATTTAGTCACTCCATATCTTACTTTAGCACTCCTTACATCTCTTTTTAATCTATCACTATACATAGTAGCATTAGGACACTAGAGATTGTGCTTCAAAAAGTAGACTGCTTATGAAATGGTCATTTATGTCACATACTTTGATTTAAGGTTCTCTTTATTGCTTTTCCTTTATTATTTTATGGCCTATATAAAAAAATCAACATATAAAAAATAAAAATAGTTAATGCACTCACACATAACATACATCAAAATTACAATTAAAATATTATGACTAACATGTTATAACTTTTTTTGTGAAAGGTAATTCTCATGATAATTGTTTAAGTCCAAACAACAAGGGGTAAACTACAAGCCTTTATAAGTATACTTAATCATAAATCTACAATCTTTTAAAGTTTATAAGGGCATTATGGTATTCAAAATATAATTGACTACCATACTTCCATCTTTCTATGTAAGGGGTAAGCAGAACTTTGCATGCAATGTCATAAATGTTGAACTAAAGACTATCCATCACCATTTGCTCTATTGTAGGGGGTAAGGTCAGTGGTCCTTCATCAATAAATTCTCTCTCAACATTAATCTCAGGTGTAACATCCTAAGACTACTTGAGTTTTTGTGCAATGTCTTAGCACTGCCTAGTTTCATATTAACCTCGGGTGCAATGTCCTGGCACTACCCAAACAACTTCAACCTTAAGTGTAATAACCTAGCACTACCTGAGTCTAAGTGTAAGATACTAGCATGACCTAGTTCCATTTCAACCTCAGGTGCAATGTCTTAGCACGGCCCAAACAACTTCAACCTTATGTGCAACGTCCTAGCACTGCCTAAGTCTAGGTGTAACACCTTAGCACTACCTAGTTCCACTTCAACCTTACGTGCAACACCCTAACACTGCCTAAACCACTTTAACCTTAGGTGCAATGTCCTAGCACTACCCAGTTGCACATAAACCTTAGGTGCAACATCTTAGCACTGCTCGAACCACATTAACCTTGTGTATAACATTCTAACATTGCTCAAACCACTTTAACCTTAAGTGTAATGTCCTACCACTACTTAAGTCTAGGTGCAATGTCCTAGCACTACCTAGTTCCATATCAACCTTAGGTGTAACATTTTAGCACTGTTCGAACCACTTTAACCTTAGGTGCAATGTCCTAGCACTACCCGAGTCTAGGTGCAATGTCTTTGCACTGCCTAATTCCACTTCAACCTTAGGTGTAACATCCTAGCACTGCCCGAACCACTTTAACATCAAATGCAACATCCTAACACTACTTGACTCTAAGTGTAATGCCCTACAACTACCTAGTTCCACTTCAACCTCAAATGTAATGTCCTAGCACTACCTAAACCACTTTAACCTTAAGTGTAACATCTTAACACTGCCTAAGTCTAGGTGTAACATCCTAGCATTGCCTAGTTCCACTCTAAACTTGGGTGTAATGTGTTAGCACTTTTCAAACCATATCAACCTTAAGTGTAATGTCCTGGCACTACATGAGCCAAACTAACAATGGTATCAAATCACATACAAGAAGGGTCACCCTATAAGGTATGCATCTCTCCTTCTGAACTTTGAGTCACCTCACACACTCTATAGTCACCTCCCTAAAGTAGGGGGCAACTATAAACACTAGGTTTCTAGGGCTCCCGTGCTTAGATTGCCTAATGATGAAGAAAATGACTAAGTTATGAGGAATAAGGATGTTAACATCTAGTTTAAAGATCTTAAATTTTTCTTTAAAAATAAAAATAAAAGGTTTTTGCTTGGCCCAAAAAATCTCACAGTGCGACTTAATATGCAAGAAAAATAGGCATCTATGGTAAGCAAAACCCCCCATGGTATAAAGTAAAATTCTCAAGGAAAATTTATTAAAAAATACAAGTTTATTATTCCATTGTTTTGAGGCAAAGTGATGCCATTTTGGCCATTTTTTCTTAGTCAAAATGATTGTTCTCAATTCAGTGCAAAAAAGCTAAAAATCACTTTTAACATTTCTTTAATTTTTTGGATGATTTTTGGTGTAAGTTTTCATCCGTTTTGAGATCTTTCTTCCTGAAGGCAATTATACATGGTGAGCTAATAATTTTTCTCCTTCTTTTTTAATTTTTCTTTCTCTCGCTTTTACCTATTTGCTAGATCTATGTATTATTGTGATTGTTATGGCATTTTGTGGGTTTTTTTTATATTGTTATTGTCTTTGTGGTTTTTTTATTCAACCATCTGCTTTGTCTGATTTATTCTTTATTTTCTGCTATCTCTTTATTTCTACCACTAATGTTATGATTTTGTTATGATGCAAGTTTTTTGCTATGTTGGGAGTTTATTAGATATATCCTTTTTGCCATTTTTCATTGAATGCCAGTGAAGTTGCATTTTGGATGCATTTGACTTAATTTTGTGCTTCTACAGTTAGATTGTATTTTAAGCAATTTTTATGCAATTTATTTTATTCTATTTTTAGGTTAGAATGTATTTTAGGAAATTGACATGTAATTAATTTCCAATCTGATAATCTCTCTGTAGATTTTGTAAATGCTATAGTAGGTAGAAAAATTATTTTGACAAGTAGTAAGAAGTCACAAAATCATTTTATACTCGATTAATTGGTGTTTTTATAATAAAATGGGCTTTGATTTTTCTTTATTAAAAGTTAGATAATAAAAATCCATTTTCTAAAATTAAGTATGTGAGAACCAAAGTTATAAAAAAAGTCAATTACTCAAATTTAGCCCTTAAAATGTGTTATGTCTAATTAAGCTAGCCATTTCCTAAAAAAAAGATTTTTATAAACAGAAGACAAATAATAAAATCCTTTCTAAAATAAAGCATGTGAGATCCAAAGTTCTTAAAATAATCAATTGCCTGATTTTATGTATGTTATCTTTAATTTCAAGCACTTCATTTATTTTTGTAAATATATTTCATTATTTTTATGTAAAAATGTGATTTATTTTGACACCTAAAACCTACTTGAAGGAAATGGATAATATTATGAATTCAAATTAAAATTCCTTATTAACTTGAGGTATAAATATTTCCTAGCTTCGGCTAGGTGGCGACTCCTACCTTGTGGTATGCAACTCACTCTTTCTAGTCCAATTGAATAGGAACGATTTAAGATTCCTCAAATTTACTTCTCATCTTTCGAAACTTGAGGAGTGAGATTTAAGTTAAGTCCTCAGTTATTTTGGCTTAACTAGCCATAAGGGATATGAACACTATACAAATGATGAATTTGTGTTCCTATCATAATCAAACTTCTTTGGTGGTCCCAGCTTCAACTTCTTAACTACCTTAATGAATAAGTAATTAAACTCTTCATCATTTTCCATTGGGTTCTTTGCTTTGTGATCTTTTTCTTCACTTTATGTCTCATGCTTCTTGAAACTTTTAGACCTTCTTGTTCTGGATTTATCTCTTATAGAACCTATAATGTAGTTAAACTGAGATTGGCATTCTTTTCTATTTTAAGTTTAAAGGCTATTACTTTTACCTATTTCGATCTAAGCACTTTGATCAACTACGAGTGTATGTCATCCTTAAATCTTTGCAAGAGTTATCACAAAAGCTTCAAAGTTGATGAGAGTTTTGACTCCTGATATTTCCTTAATCATTTGATCTTAAGAGAATAAAGGCATCATGTTATAAAACGTGTAGAGTTGATTGGTGTGAACTATAGAGTGAAAAATGATTAAAGGGCAAAATGGTAGTTTTGTGGAAAGGCAAAGGCAAGATGAGAAATTCACTATTCATGGTCAAAAAGTACAAAGAGACATATGAGAGTAATAAAAAAGTGACATGTGCCTAGTAATAATGAGAAAATGCAAGACAAATAAGGTTTGAGAGTAAGCCCTAATGAATAGTGCCACTCAAGCCGTGAATAATGCCCTCACACCAAATGGAGCTAATTGTGTAACACCTTCTACTCAATCCTTAGGTGGACTAGATAGGAAATGCTACCTTCCTAATAGTCACCCATCCTGATTCTACCCCACCTAGCATTCATCTAATTTCTATGGACCTAATAATCTAGTTACAAATCTTATGGTATTTCATTGCCATCTACTTATTTTATATTGCTTATGGTTGTATTTAATTATGTTTTACAATTTACAAAAAATTTTGGTAGCATAACAGTTGCCCAAGTGAAAAACTAAAAATTTTAAACAATATAAAAGCACTTTTATAATTATTCCCAACCATCTTACACCTTCTATACCTTTTTAGTCCCCTAGATACTTATCTCAACATCAGACAATTGCACACATAGGGGTCTCAAACCCATATATCATCTAACAACATAAGCACACATATACACACACATACACATATACACACACATACACACGTACATCATTATGTATCACTTGTTTTAATTAGTTACAGTCCAAGATGTGACAAAATATAATATTAATTAGCTTTACATAACCAGGCCCCAACCCTATACATACATGAATGCCCTCTACTTATCAAGACTCAAAAAGAGAACAAAAAACTATACTTAAAGGAGTTAATAACTACAATGCAATTTGAGGCTAAGCAGTAGTTTACTATTTTTTACTTGCACATTAAAACACCATCATGCTACATATACACTCAGTGGTGAATTTAACATAATATGAATTGTATCATGTAGACATGTAATGCACATGATGCAAACCAACTACTCTGGCATGCTTATTTAGTTTGTAATCTAAAATATTATCAGATAATGAACATTAAATCCGATTCTATAAATTTTAGAGTGTCTTACCATTTAAATCACTTAAACTCTATTTACTTATCTTTATTCAAGTAAGTTATATTATTTGATTTTGATTCCCACATTATGTCCACTTTTCTCTTTTTAATTTATTTAGGCCTATACTGGAAAGTTTATCCTTTAAGACACTAGATAATTTATCAGATAATTTTATAGAGCTCATTCCAATATAAAAGGTGTTTTGTACTTTCTTCCATTTAAGGCCTTATAAGGAGCCATACCTGAACTCACTTGATGACTATTATTATAGGCAAACTCAGCTAAAGAAAAATACCAGTCCTAACTTCCCTTGAACTTCAATGCATAACTCTTTAACATATCTTCAAAAATCATAACAACTCTCTCAGATTATCTATCAGTTTATAGATAGAATGTTGTACTAAATCTCAATTGAGTACTTAAGGGATTATGAAGTTTCTTCCAAAACCTTGATGTGACCCTTGGATATTAATCTAATATAATTGAAATGGCATTTTATGTAATCTAACTATCTCATCAACATATAACTCTACCAACTTCTCTAAGGAGTAGTTTATTGTCACTAGTATAAAATGAGCAATCTAGGTCAAACGATCCACCACCACTTAAACTGAATCATACCTATTCCTTGTCATAGGTAACTATAGAGAAAATAGATGTATTTTTATTAGGGACAAAAGTGGTTTAGTGTTTGGGAGTTACCACCTGGCTGGTACACTGGGACCTCTAATCTTCTACACTAGAAAGGTTCAAAATTCATATCTTATTTATGCCCTAATAATATGTATTCTTTGTATATTGTAATATTTATCAATCCCATATCAATCAAGCATGCATTCTATCTAAAGCAATTATGTCAACTTTTAACTTATAAGGAGTAAATGCAGTATCTAAAGCATACAACAACTATATTATATATCCAGAAATTGGGTTATTGATTAATTGTGGTATGACTTGACAATTACTCATAATTCCATAGGAGTTATCGGTAATTGCCCAACTCCCATCTCTAGGAGATTGGCCTTTATTAAAGTACATTTTTAATATGACTTTTAATTAAAGAAATCTTAAAATCATTTTTAATAGAAAACATCAATTAATTAGATAGAAAACCTTTTAATATGACAGTAGGATTTTATGTGTAGAACAAGTTGTTAAGCTACCTATTACAACCCAAAATAAATAAGAGAATTAAAATGGAACAAAACAAAAGGAAATAGAACAAAGAACTTAATTGGCCCATCTACATGTTGTCAAGTCTACATAGACCATGTGTAGCTTTAATAATTATCCATGCAGACTACTGCTTATAAGGGTCAATATGTCTGTCTAAACCTCTACTCCAATGAGAAAGGTCACTTGCATACAACTCAAAAGAAAAGGTTAATGACACTAAATAAAGGATTCATAAAGACACATAAAGAGGATGAGTAATACAAATACATGTGAAAACTAGAATTTAGAGTAAATATCTATACAGACTATGTTCTTTGTAAGAGGGAGTTTACAAGGACTTCATAATAGAATAAACATGCTTAATACAACTATATCTATACAAACTATGTTTATAACACCTATGCTCTAAGGCTCTGTGAATAGTGCCACTAGGTCTAAGAAGTTTGCCTGAGGTACTGAGTCAGTTCCATGTAAATCGAGGTAGTGGTACTAGTCATGAAACTTCAAGGGGCGTAAAACTAATGAAAAAGTTAAAATTTAAAAATTTAATAGAACCAACAATTCTTTTCAGACTATAAGCTACCCTTCGATGTAGTAAAAATTTTTTGGGCTAGGATTGACCTAGGATGTGCTTGAATAGACCTAAAAATAGTAGAGCCTAAAGATAAAAAATTACACTGAGTCTACTGGTGAAAGAATTTTTGAATTCGGAGGTTGTTAGCAGATTCTCATAATTTTTTTAATTGGCATGCAAATTGAGGCAATCTGAAAAGCTACCATATCGATGGAATTTAGCCATAAAAATTTATGAGCAAGTAGAGGGGATTAAAATATGAGTTTTAAAGCAAACGGTGCAATTTTTTGAGATCCATGTAATATTTGGTGAATTTCTAAATTTTCTAAAAAATTGAGCCATTTCGGGGTGGATCAAGTGGTCCCCATGCACTTGCTAGCTGGCCTAGGGGCCTTGACAAGTGTCTTTAAGCTTTGACGAGTGGATTTTCCACTCAAAAAATAGAGAACTCTTCTCTCTTTTCTACCAAAAATGCCAATGCCAGCTCCTCCTTTAACTAGCAAGAATTCCTTCATTTCTCACCCAAAATTCATGATTCTAGTTTCTAAATTCAAGTTAGCCTATTGGTGAACTTTGGAAAAAGAATCAAAGGGAAAGGAGCTTTGAGTTAGGAGAAAGAATTCTCTAAAGTCTCGTGGTTCAGACTGCTAAGAAAAAAACCTGAATGCCATCCACCAATTTCTCTAGCCATATCTCCCTCATCCTTTAACCAAATTTTGTCATTCTTATTTCTAAATTTTCTTTCGGATGTTAGGAGACTGATGGTAAAAGAATTTCAACAAAAGGAGCTTTCATGAAGAAATTAAAAATCATTAAAGGCCCTAGGGCTAAAAGTAGTCCAGTAAGGGAAAAAGTTAAGCTTTCATTACTTTTTCTTGGGCTTTCTTGAGTTTTCATGGCTAGAAATGATCCCTTGGAGTGCCTAACATTTGTAGGGGTGTGTGAGACCTTGGTTTGAGGTGAAATGGAGCAAGGAAGAGATTAAAGAGTAAGGGAGAAAGTCATTGTGGGGCTGGAATTGAAGTTGATAGCCTTGAAATGGTGGAAATTTGATATTCTAGTGGATGAGGTAAGTGAATTCCATCATTCACTTCATGTCCCTCAATTTTAGTAGTTTTCCTTTAAGCTAGGGGTGGGCTAAATTCATGAAATTGATTGGTGAGGTGGTTTCTTGGCGAGATTTTAGGGTTTGGTATGTGGGAATAAGACTTTACATGGTTGTTTAATGAAAGGGAGTGTTATACATGTAAGTTAAGTTGCTAGCTAAGAGGTGTTTAAGTAGCTAAAATGTGTTTGTGATTTTTAAAGCATAGATTGATGGCTTTAATATGGCTATGTAATGGTAATCTATGTGTGAGTTAGTGGAAATATGCATGATTGGCATGAATAGCAAGTTTGGCCGAAAACTTTAGCATAGGTGTGGGCTTGGTTAGTTGCTGATTTTTATGTTAGCAAATGTTATTAATGCCTATAGTATATGGATATAGGTTGTGTATGTGTAACTAATTATCTTGGCATGTAAATAGCTTAATCAAAGTGTGTGTGATTATGATTTAGGCATTAGTCGAGACATATGTTTTGGATATTGCACCTCAATTAGCATTAGGATGGACTTATATTATGGAAGGGAATAGTTTGGCATGTGATAAGTTGGTTTAGTGCATGTATGTTTATGTATGTGTTTAGCCTATGGATAAAAGGTGAGAGATGTGATAAAGACCATAAAAGCCCATGATCAAAGCCAATAGAAGGCTATCCCCAAGAGTTAAACTTATAGAAATGGCATAAATTGTTGATAACATATATGGAATAGTCAGGTATGATAATACATGATGATATGGGCATGTTAGTTTAAATTGTTACCATAAGATTAGTTGTATGGACATAATAGAAAATGGCATGAAATGTGGCTAAGAATTGGCATGCAAAATTGAATGGAATTTGACTAGGAAAGGACTTAATACAAATGGCTTGTAATGTGCCTTTAAGGGTTATGAACTTTAACCAAACAAGGTGTCTATAATATATGCCTTTAAGGGCAATTGCTTATGACTTAATACTATGGCAATTGTGCCTATGTTTTGGCATTTTAAATGGCCTAGTATATGTTGAGTTTAGGCTTATGGAATGTATGAAATTGTGTTAAAAACTGCACTGAATTTAGACCTCAGATAGTCCTAGAAATGAACCTTGAAAAGTGGTTGAAAGGACTTATAATTATCCAGTTCACCTATACCTGAACCAAAAATGTTAAATTCATGAGAAATAATGCTATGATAAATTGAGACATATTAAATCTTGTATATTGGTAATAACATAACTTAAATTTATTTGGGAAATTTTACTCGGTAGAGCCAAAATGTGGCTATATCAGATTGGTTGAAAAATAAACTGTGTAATAAAATTTATAACTGTCTATTATTGCAATTTAAATATTATAAGAACATTATTAGTTAATAAATTGACTTAAAATGAGCTACTTGGCCCCATAGTTAGACACCCACTGGATGGATTGATTGGTCAACTTGTCACCTAGTTGTTGAGATTTTATGGTGGCTGGAGAGGCTTATAGGTTGATCTTCATTATGTCACCCAATTTTTGAGATTTAATTGTGTCTAGGGAGGCCTACGGGCTGATCTCTATTATGTCACATAGATGTTGAGACTTTATTTATGGTTGGGGAGACTAATAGGCTGATCTCCATTATGTCACATAGATCGATGTTATTTATTTATGTTTGGAATGGCTACGGGTTGATCTCTATTATGTAACATATGTCAGTGCAGTAGGGTAGGTCTAGAATTTAGACCACTGCACCGGTTTATTCTCCTTTTAGATCTAATGTCTATCAGGGATGTCTACTAAGTTGGGTCAGTTAAATTAATTAAATAAGATTAATAGATCCACATGTGACTGTGAAACATGACATAAAGGCATTTTAGCATTTTTGCCATAAATAGTGAATAAAGGCTTAAAATGGTATAGTTTATGCATTAAATGATTGATAATGACTTAACACACCAATTTTATGGCTTGTAATAATTAATTGGATAATTATAGATAGAAACACCCTAGGGTTAAAATGGTAATTTTGCATGCTAAAGTTACAAATTGAACTTAGGGCATTAGTATAACAAAAATAAAAGTATAATGCATGGTTTAACTATCTGACATGTTTTTAATGGATGAATTCACCACTGAGTATTTTTATACTCAACGTATTGATTTCGGTGCACATGCACCCAAAACAAAGACATTGCTTAGTAAAGCACATAATGAAGTTCATAAGTCATATTGAGGAGATTGATCATGTATTTGAATAGATTTTACACTCTATGTACTTTGGTGGGGAATATAGGTGTGATGTATATAAGGGACATAGGGTAGCATCTGTATATAATGGGTTATTCTATAATTAATCTTGTTATGTTTCTTTTATATACATGTGATCTATGTTGATGCTTCTGAACCTGAGGCTCTTTGTGTTTTATTATGGCCTAAGGCCTATGGTTGTTGTGTCATAGATGATGATAGGATGACATCTAGGGTGCCGGAAGGGTCCAGGAGATGTGATAATTGTTATAAAAGTGTTTTCAAGTAGAACAAAATTTTGTGATAGTGATTCGAGCAACCATTATGCTGTTGAATTTTTAGGAAATACCATAATGTGTTGAATTCCCTCTATAATAACATGAACTGGATAACACAAGCCTAAATAGACTATAGGACCAGA
>CANXYI011873813.1:0-11701 GCA_948208565.1 Hura crepitans | reverse complement strand
GTATGGTTGTACTATCAATATGATGGAACATGTGTAATTAAGGATTTTTGAATATATGTTGATATGTTTTTGAGATGAGCGGATTATGTTTTGGAATGATTAAGAGGATCACAAAGATGGGTGAAGTTATGGATGTGTTATAGAAGTGTATTTTTTTCATGTAGGTTACTATTTGTGCTACTAACTTCTAAGAGCCATTTTGATGTTAGATTATGCATATAATGGTATCTTATAGTAAGGTATCTTATAGTAAGCTATGATGAAGTTTTTGTTCAGATTGGTTTTTATAATGGTGTATGAAAAATCCTTTTTTTTTAGAAAGTGTTTTTAATATGTAAGATTATAAGAATAAAATTAAGATAAGTAGATGTTGGTTGTGTGCAACCTCTCACTTGGGTCTAATGAATGGAATAGGTAGGGCATATCACAATCAAACTCACCAAAGCCATATTACATCAATAAAACTTCCATATAAAAATGAAACACAATGTCTATACAAATCCTTTGATAAATAAACATATGAAAGAATGTTTATTAAAAACTTTATTTGTATGTTTAAAAAGACTGGCAGCATAACTCCACTTACTCATACTTCTCTATCAAAGCAAGGACTTCAACATTTGTCTGAAAAGTCATAAGCTAAGCAAAACTTGCTTAGTGGTAAATAAACTAACCATGGCTACCATTAAACACACAGAGATCAAATATAAAGGCATATATCCAAAAATACATATCATATAATCTCACATTCATATCTCACCACAATAACACAATCATTTGTATAATCATACGTGAACTTACAATGTTTACATTTGTTAGTTGATGAACTCATGATCATACCATATAAACATGTAACTCATTCAATTATAGATATCATGATATCTCTTTTCTCTTATATTTCATCATATGCCAATATAATATCATTATCACATGCTCAATGACACAAATCATTTAACTATCATGTATACTTTATTTATTAGTTTAGAGTGACTTGTCATTCAATCATCACACTTAATCCATTTAATTTCCAAATGTAATCTAGAACTAATAGATTAGATAATAAGTTTGTATAGTGACTGCTAGACTTACGCAGTCGTAACCACAACACATATATACATAGTGATCACTGACCTTACGTGTCTATGTCCATAATAGATTTATAGAGTCCTCTACATGGACTTAATGGCCATTTCAACAATATGGATATGTATAGTGAATATTAATGATATATGGTTGTACCCATATATATAAACAATTACTTAGTGATTGTTGATCTTACATAGCTACACTTGCTACATAGGGGTTACCTATCAAATTAATAGAAAAGTTGTACTATTAAGACCCTAGTAGGCATGCCAACTTATCTAAACACTATATAAGTATAAAAAGACATGGGCATATTATCCATTTAATCTCATTTTACATGCCAATCATCCATTTAAGCATGTCACACATATATCCTGTGTATTCATATCACAATGATCACATATACTCATGCTTATTCAAATCATAATTTGTTTCTTTTACAATTCACATTGACAACTTATACTTATATCCAAATCATACTTAATGGTATGTCACAATAATCTTATATGTAGATTGCAATTATGCTTATAGCATATCAAGGATCATATGTTAATTATAAGCTCATATCTCAATGTTTATGCATTATGAGCATACCACATATGCCATATTTCTATCATTTAAGATCCTTATTCCAAATTTAGAAGTATACATATTCATCAATTCCTAATAAGGCAATAAATATAACCATCACAAAGCATTTACTATTTTTAGCACATATTACAAAATATTTTTGTCATATTTTCTCATCCAACAAGGTAGCATAACCCATGTTACTTATGGAACAAGCCCTTAAATCACATCCTTAAAAGATTTAACAATTTAACAAAATTCTTTAGACTCATAAAATCCAAATTAAGAAACTTAAAACTCTAATTGAATTAATTTTGACAATTATTTGATAAATGAATCATAATTTTGTAAAAATCAAGGAATAATTTCTTAAGATCTCAAATATCTATAAAAATATAGTTAAAATCAACTAAAATTAAGTTGAATAATATTAGGGAAATCATTTATGAAAGATTGGAATCAAATCATGTCAAAATTTATTGAAATTAATGCTTAAAATATCATTTTTACTCAACTTCAATGGCTTCACAACTGTGGGCCAAGAATGGTCATGGCCTTGAGTCCATTGACTAAAAGCCATTTTTTAGAAATTGAGAGGGGTTGCAGTCATGAGTGTCATTAGATGGCAAAGACAAATGACATTTTTCTGTAGAAACTCAATGCGAGTTTCTTGATTTTCAATCCATAACTTCCTTAAATCACTTCCAATCAATTCATAACCAAAACATACAAATTTGAATGTATTTTCCTCATTAAAATACATCAAATCAAATAAAAAAACTCAAATTTAGATCAAAATCCTTAGATTACATCATAGCACATTTTTCATCAAATCATACATAAAATTGTCAACAAAATGCCACAAATCACATAACAACAACTAGATAATCATGCTTTGAGTTTACACATATACCAAAGATCCTCAAAATCATGGACAATTGATCTTAGGTCTCAATAATAGCTTTTCCCTTTTTCGTGATCCTTAAAAACTCTCTTTTATCCTCTTTAATCTAGAAAATCTAGGAACCAAACACATACAAGTAGAAACTCAAATCAAAAATAGATCAAAGATGAAGAGAATGCATGAATAAGACTCATGAATCACTTACTTTTAGAATCATTTAAGAAAATGAGAAGACTCTTAAAGAGTCCCTTAGAAATAAGTAAAAATTAGAGAGAAAATGAGAAAAAGAGAAATCTAATTTCCCTAAATGATTTTCTACCAAAATCTAATTTATTTCATCTTTTATATGCCTTAACTAGATGGATAGGATTAAATCTTAGCCTCCACCTAATGGCCTATAATACAATAAAGTAATAATAATTTTAAAAGGCTATTAAACATGTGAAAATGCACTTTTAATCTTTTAATACATACGCTTATGTTCTTTTTTAAAAATTAGCAAAAATACCAATTATTTTATTATTAGAATAATTAACATAATTAGATTTGCCAATTGTCTTAGGGCATTACAATTTTCTCCTCCTAAGTAATTTCATCTTGGAAATTACCTTAAACAAACAATTGAGGGTATTATTGCCTCATCACTTTTTCACACTCCCAAGTTGCCTCTTATGCATTGTGGTCCTTCTATAACACCTTAAACAAATGAATATGCTTGTTCCTTAACCTTTTTATTTTCCTAGCATGAATATAGATAGGTTCTTCTGCATATAACAAATTAGGCTATACCTCAACCTCTTTCTAGATATCATATGAGATGGATTCGATCAATTTCTTCTCAACATAGACACATGAAACACATTATCTATCTTTGCCAACTCAGGAGGTGAAGCTAGCCTATAAGCCATTAGTCCCACACATTTAATGATATCATATGGGAAAATAAACCAAGGATTAAGCTTACTTTTCCTACCAAAATGAAAAACATTCTTCCATAGGGATACTTTTGAGAACACCTTATAACACACTTTAAACTCTATATATCTCCTCTTTAAGTCTATATAAGACTTCTATCAATCAAAGATAATATTTAAATTATACTTGATAATGTTGACCTTTTCTTCTGCATCATAAATAAAATTCGGTCCTATAACCTTATCTTCACTTAGCTCAGTCAAACACAAAAGAGTGTGACATCTTTTACAATATAAAGCTTTATATGTTTCCATCTTAATATTCACTTGATAATTATTGTTATAAGCAAACTCCATTAAAGGTGGATATCAATCCTAACTTCCTTTAAAATCAATGGCCCATTAGTGCAACATGTCCTTAAGAACCTGAATAACTTTTTTAGATTATCCATCTATCTATGGATGAAAAGCTGTACTAAAACTCAACATTATACCTAAGACTTTATGAAACTTCTTCCAAAACTAAAATGCAAACCTTGAATCTCTATCTAACACTATGGATATAGGCATATCAAGGAATTTAACTATCTCATAAATGTATAACTTAGCTAACATTTCTAAAGAATAGTAAGTTCTTATAAGTAAAAAATGAAATAATTTTGTTAATTAAGCAATAATCACCCAAATTGCATAATAGTTCTTTTGGGTTAAAGGTAGACCAATAACAAAATCCATAATGATCCAATTACACTTCCACTTAGGTATTTATCTTAATTGCACTTGATGTTTATTTTTCACTTGTTGACATGTCAAACATCTTGTCACATAGTTTGCAATATCTCTCTTCATGCCAAACCAACAATAATGCATCTTTAGATCTTTATGCATTTTGGTACTTCCTTGATACATGGCATAAGAATTCTTATGTACCTCATCTAGGATTAACTTCTTAAGATCTTTATCACTAGGTACACACAATCTACCTTTATAAAGCACTTGACAAACTTTTAACTCATACACACCCAACTTCCTCTCTTGGATCTACATTATAATCTCTTTCAACTTATCATCACTTCTTTGAGCACTTCATACTTATTAACTAAAATCAGGTTTCTTCCTCTTCTTAACTATGATAGAGCCATCATGTGATAGCATTAAATGGACGTTCACTATCCTCAAAGCTACCATCAATTTTCTACTTAAGGTATTAACTACCATATTAGTCTTGCATGGATGGTAGTCAATGACAAAATGATAATCTTTGATCAATTATATCCATTACCTCTATCTCAAATTAAGCTCTTTTTGAATGGAAAGATACTTGAAACTCTTAGGATCCATATAGATAAAACATCTCTCTCTATATAGATAATGCCTTTAAATCATTAAGGTGAAGACAATAGCAACCAACTCTAAATAATATGCAATGTAATTCTTCTTATGATGCTTCAACTACCTTGATGCATAAGCCATTACCTTGCCATCTTGTATAGGCACACATCTAAAACCACAGTGAGATACATCACTATACATTACATGATCATTTTTTGACACTAGTTACGTAAGGATAGAGCTTCAATTAGCATAGCTTTTAGCTTCTCAAAGCTCTGTTGGCATCTTATAAATCACTAAAACTTAGCATTCTTTTGTAATAGCTTGGTTAGTGAAAAGGCTAGAATAATCATAAACCATCTGTAAATCTTGACAAACAAAAGAAACTTTTGACCTTTCTAATATTCTTAGGCTGCTTCCACTTAAATATGGCTTTAATCTTTCTAGAATCTACTCATACCCCATTGATTGATATAACATAGCCCAAAAATGCCACTTCATCAAGCCAAAAATCACAATTAATGAATTTGGCATATAACTGCTTCTCTCTTAACTTTTGCAATAATAGCCTCAAATGCTCATCATGTTCTCTTTTGTTCTTTGAATATACCAATATGTCATCTATGAACACAACTACAAACCAATCCAAATAAGGATGAAAAATTGAGTTCATAAACGATAAATGTTGTTGGTGCATTTGTTAAACCAAAAGGCATAAGAAGAAACTCATTGTGCCCATACCTTATTTTTGAAGCCATCTTATGTGCATATGTATCTTATACTTTTAGTTATTGATAGCCTCTAATCTATCTTTAAGATACATTTAATCCTTTAATCTGTTCAAATAAATCATTAATCCTAGCGAAGGGATTTTTATTCTTCACTTTTAGCTTGTTTAATTATCAATATTCAATACACAACCTTATTGAACCATCTTTTTTCTTCACAAAGAGCATAGAGCAAATAAGAAATATTATTTTATGATTGGTGAAGTATCAAAGAGGGCTATATATGAATATGAAAATAAGATGGATAAAGTAAATGTGTTAATTGATGTTATAATGTATACTAAGACATTGAGAATTTTGAGGAAGAAATTATTTTAAGAGGGGAAAAATGTGAGTCCTGAAAATCTTTAGTTTTGTGAATAGTGTTTCTCGGGCATGAATAATGTTTTTGATGCCTAGGACATTAAATAGATTGAATGAAAGGAGAAATTATTAAAGATCACTAGTGAATTTTGAATCAAAATTTGAGATCCTTGAAAGGGTTCAAAACAAAAAGAAAGTTATTACAGTCATCTAACTTTATTTGGAGCAGAACCAAATTCATCAAGTTTTCACTCAATATGATTAGGGAATCCAATGACCTGATATTCAAATATTCTAAGGGACTTATGGAGTGAGAATATAAATTTTTAGGGATTAAGAAAAATTTATAAAAATCAAAAGTGGAATAGAAAGGAGAAAAATTAGGGTGTAATTGAAAGAAAAGCTAAATAAAACATATGGATCAAAAGTGACATTGTGGTAGATATTTGTTGGCCAAAGGATTTCAAGCATAAATAACAATAATAGCAACAACAACAATAATAATAATAAAAAGGAATAAATAAAGAAAGAAAAAAAAAAGAAAAAAAAAGAAAGGACATTGGGAAGAGTAAGAGGATATGAAAAGAAGAAAAAAGAATGAAGGATAAAAACATAAGGAAATGGAAAAAGAAAAGAAGGTAAAGAAATGAACCAGAAGAAAAAAAAAGTTAGAAAGATGGCAAATAAAAGCAGCTATTTTGGCTTGTTGATGCAGAACAGATAATGAATAGAGGAGGATTACATTAAGATAATATGGATAATAGCTTTTAGAATAGAGTGTTTGACTATTGCTCCAGCTAATGGGTGTTGACAACAGGCACAACAATGCATACAAAAATTACAATAGTCGCTGCAAAGAGAAATATGGGAGAACAAGAGCTATGATACTGCTAAGAATCAACAGCAATGATACTACATAAGTTGCTACTACTGCCACAGGCTTATTGGCAGATTTGTTGTTAGTTCTATAGCCCTAGAGGGATAAGGGAAGGCGTATTAAGACCTAAATCATGTTGTGTTAGTAGCAGTAAAATGCAACAATTTCCATTGTAATTTCAGACATAAGTAAGAATATGAAAGAGAGAGTTAGTAAAGTGATGGGTTATAGAGAGAGCAGTGACTAGTTTTTGGTAGATAAAATTGGACTTAAAGGCTAATGATAGTTATTATTGTAGTGAATTAAAGATAAAATTTGCTCTCTTTAGTGGTAATAGGTTTGCATCTTAAATTAACTTTTGGTTTCCTTTTACTCAAAATTTGTTTAGGGTGATTTCAAACTAGAGAATGTGTAATTGCTATTCAGTTGAAAATGGATTTGGAAGAGAATTTAGTTTTATGTGTAATAGAATAAAAATTGTGTCAAATTGAATGGGGGAAAGTATAATTGATATAAGTCAAAATAGCAGCAAAATTTGGGTTCTTAGTGCTAATAGAATTTCAAAGTTAAATAAAAAGGGCATGGGTTTTGCTATGATGATCTACAGAGAATATGCGAGGATAATGATAAGGTTTTCATGAGTAACTACTATTAGAGATTATATTATTCGAGACATTGAAATTAATATTAGAGAAAGAGTTATGAAAGAGAAACAAAGAATTAATAAGTTGTTTTTGAAGACAGTAAACCATATACCACTTATTTAAATTTGGAACTAATAGAGGGACAAATAGAGGTTAATTTTTGTACAGAGCAATAACACTTATCAAGTAATAGCCTACGATAGTATCTTTAGCAGTAAGTTTGAGATAATGAAGAACAACTGGAATGGTTTATAGGGATTCTTTTTGTTTTTGTTGGTTAAGTAAATGTCAATGGAAATAAGAAAGGAAGAGGCAAAATAAGGGTTTATGGTTTGATTTTAATAAGATGAACAATAAATAATAGTTTCTAAAATTTACAATAGAGTTAAGCTACAATAAAAAATAGCTATTGTCGATGTAAGAATAGGGAGAATCAAAGTAGTGGACAATAGTGATAAAAGGTTTAGGTATGTGTATACATAAAATGTTGTTTGATTGAAAAGTGTGTGTTTAATGCATTTGTGTATGTGTAAACGAAATGTATTGATGCAAAATGATGCTATATAGAAAACATAATATAGCTTATAATGTAAATTAGTCTAAAAAACATGTTATGAAGTAATTAGTAATCATATGATGACAAATTATGATTAAGCATAATACTAAGCTAAATAATGTGGTTTTTAAATTGAAATTCACTTAATGGCTAAAAGATTAAATAAGGTAAAATGGGTGTATGGTTTAGTGTTCATATTAGGATTGGTTTGTGTTTGATATTTGTATAATGAAGTAAAGTAAATGTAATGTCTGATGTAAATTATGAGGCAAATTAGCTTTAAGAGTATGTTAGGGCATAAGTAATAATAGTGTGAGGCTAAATTATGATGATGTCCCACACTAAGGAAAATGATGAATTTTATTAATTGTATAATCATCATATTTAAAAATTATGATATATGATAGTGTAATGAATAAGTATGTATTATGTTCTTTCTTACTTATATGTCAATTGTATGTACATGGAAAAGATATGTAAATGATTAAAAACATAAAAACAATCCACATAGGGTGTATCTTGATAATTTGTTTATATGTCTAAGTTTTATAAAGAATGACTTGTAAGTATGTGTAGATATTGGCATAAAATTGAACTTGGTTATTGTATTAATGTTGTAATTATGTTAAGCAAATCTAATGAATGAATGCACTACATTGATAATGAGATGCAAGATAGCATAATCACTTAGGTATGATAAGTCAATATAATAAGTTTCCTATAATGATCTTATAATGTAATCTATTATGGCATTTCCTAAATGTGGTTTGAAAGTTATTCATGACATTGTATAGTATGGCTATATAGATATATGTAATTGTGTATGTTCGCATCTTTTGTTATGATGAAATATTTAATAACAAAATGGATAGACATACACTTATGAATTAGAAGACAAGCAAAAAAGTTGTATAGTCTATATATATATTTAGGCATGAAAGTCTTGATACGGTCGAATGGCCTATGCAGATGAGAGTGTTGTTTTATTAATGAAATTGAGGAAATTAAAATATGCTTAAGTAATGTATATTGGATTTATGCCATATGTGAAGAATGATGTAAGTTATAATATATATAAGCCTTAAAAGTATATTAGAATTTTAAGTTATTAATATGTGCTGATAAATTATGATTATGTATGCCAATAAGCTAAGTTATATGCATCTTATATTGAATGGTAATTAATGGCTTAAATTGATATGAATTATAATTATATTGTTAACTTGCTTAGTTACTTATGCTGCATAACTGAAGAAATGTGTATATAATTGAGACCTTATAATTAAACCATACAGTGTGTGAGGCTTGTCCACTTGTTGTAAGATTAAGTTACATAAAGACTTACATATTCATATGATTAAAATGGTAGGTCACATAAGATTTCAATAAACATAATAGATTGGATAAATTCTCTAAATTGGACATGGATTGATTAATGACATTGAAAAATGAGTTTAAGCTATGTAAGTGATATGAAGTTTAAAATAAACAAGGTAATATGCCATAAAAGTATGACAACCATGATTGGATAGGTTGACCGGTCAACTAGGGATAGATAGAAACTGTTAAAACATATCAGTGTCTTCTTATAATGATGTAGTTATAGAAGGTCCATAAGGCTGGTGCAGTAGTGGTAAGTCCATAGGGCCACTACCTAACTATACAGGTGTAACTACCATCATGAGGTGCATAGAGCCTTTATAAAACTATACGAGTATAGTTATTGTGAGGTTCATAGGGCACTATATAACTATATAGGTGTAATTGTCATGAGGTCCAAAATATGGATTACAATACATCTTTTAAGACCTCTAGGGTTAAGATCCTGATATCTAGTTTTGGGAGTTGTTTACTAGTTATGGGAAAAAGTAAAGACAATGGGCTAAATTATTAAATAAAGACTAATGGCTTATAAATAATAACAAGCTTGAACTGCTCTTTATGCATGGATAATATGGCTTGGTTTGGCATGCATTGTGGTATTGAAAGACATGTTTAAGTTATAAATCTATAAATGTATGTTAATGCCAATACTTCTTTATGATTGTGCTGTGTATGTTTAGATGTGGAACATAATATATTGGATAAACCACTAACCTCCATGCTTATCGTATCATTATTTTGTGATATATAGGTAATAGTGTAAATCAAGCGTAGCCTCAGATAAAGCAGTGTTGGAAAAGGAAAGAAGATTTGTATTTTAGTATTCTTCTTTTTGTATATTTCCTTAAGTGATGTATTATAAAGTTTGGCACTCATGTATTTTTATAAAAGGATCTAGACTTTAACTTATGTAAAGTGTTTTGTATCTTTATTAATGATGTTGTATTGTTATATGTATATGTATGTATGTACTTAAGAGATAAATGTTGCTTTATATTTATGTTTATGCTTGAGAAGATGGTTTGTTCATTGGGATGATTTGAAGGATCATGGTAAATGGTTTTTAGTTGTTGATTATATTGAAGTGCTATTTTATGTAGGTTACTATTTAGGTTAGTGTCACCAAACAACTGTTATTTTACTAGATTTTAGACATGATGATCCCTAATAGTATACCTTTGAAAAGGTTTTTTTTAAGATAGGTTTTTATAAGTGCAATTATAGGAAATATTTTCCAAGTTTTTTTTATATATGTATCATATGTAAAATGGGAGGTTAAGAGATTTTGGATTTTGGTTTTATATCACTTATCACAAAATCTAGTGACTGGATTAAGTAAGGGATGTCACAAGTATCACTTTTTCGGTATTCCTTACATGATCTAGATATGTTTGGTACATATTTTTAACTAACTTCCTTGTTGCTATTATAGATATCACACTAGAGAGGAAATTAGATCACTTTACCATAACTATTAGTTTATCACCATTAGTTGTCTTAAGAGTTATCCCTTTAAGCCTACAATTTATTATCACTTAATGCTTGGATTGTAATGCTAAAAAAATCCTAGTGTTATGAATAGTATTTCTCAAGATGTGAATAATGTTTTCTTGAGGATGGGGCACTAATTTTATTAAATAAAAGTATTAATTATAACATAATTTTTGGTCAAATTTGAAGTCAAAGCAAAGTCGTTTAGGTGGTAAAAAATGATAGTCAAATTTTACGGTAGTGTCACGTGAATAATGACTTAGTTTTCAGCTGAATTGTAAAATATTCAAAAAGTTGCATAGAAAATTTTGGTATAAATACAACTTAATACTTAAAAATTCTAATTAGCTTATTGGCACTGGAATTGGAATTTTTAGATATTAGGAAGTATTTTTATGAAAATCGAGTATGATAAAAAGTAGCAATTTTATTTTATTTTTCTCATTTTTTGAGTTTCAATTTTTAGAGTGTTATAGGGCCTAAATTAATTGAATTTTTGCATGTTTAATTGAGATTAAGTTAATTTTGAAAGAGAGGTAAAAGAGAAGAAATAGAGGAGGAAAAGAGGAAATTAAATGATTTTAAAAGGAAAATATATAAAGGGTCAACATGGCTTATTATTTGGTCAAACATCAAATAGTTCCTTCTCCTCTCCCTTTTCGCTCAACCAACGGCCTTTTATGGAGGAACTCCTCCATTTTTTTTATTTCTTTTCCTTTATTTAGCCTTAATTTACTTTGATTAATGGAAAGATACATGCTCTACGACCTCTAGACCCAATCACAAGTGGAAAATTTGAGAATAATCAGGAGAATAGCTTATTTCTTTGACTCGATGAATAATATCCATCTTT
>CANXYI011873787.1:0-12742 GCA_948208565.1 Hura crepitans | reverse complement strand
GAATAATTTTGGAATAAGATAGAATTAATTAGTGTAGTGTAAGTAAAAGTTAAACAAATGATAGTAGGAGAAGTCAAGATAGGTGACCTAGTGGGAAGTGCATCACTTATTGTGTTTCTTCGGGAATCTAGTAGAGGGTGTAACATTTTGTGGTATCAGAACATAGGTTAAGGTTTTTAGGCTAAGTATATAAGTGTAAATTTCTAAGTTTCAAATTCCTCTAAACTGTTATGCTGTATGAGGTTGATAAGTTACTCTTTTTGTAGTAAGCATATGGCTGATCAGGCACTCGAAGGAAGGGCCAAAGAAGCGGCTAATTTTACATCAACTTTAATACAAGGGTAGGCAATGCATCCATACCTAAACCCAATGATGCTATATAGCATCCACAACTTTAAGTGCCTAGTCAATAGTAGGTAGAAGCATCACCTACTTTATTACAACAGATAGTGAAGTTTCTTAGACATACGTTTACTACTGCTACTACTCCACCTCCAGCACCTCTACCACTAGTTATTCCACAGAAGACTCCTCTAGAGAGGCTGAGAAAAAAAGGAATTGTTGACTTCATAGGGAGGAGGGAAGATGAAGCCACTAGGGCTGAATACTGGCTAGATATGACATTTAAAGTTTTAGAGCAGCTAAATTGTACAGAAGCAAAGAATTTGTAGTGTGCCACTTATCTTCTATAGGAAGAACCTTATAACTGGTGGAACACTATTAAGAGAAAAAAAAACCCCTGCAGAGTTGACTTTGGAATTTTTCCTTATAGAGTTCAAGAAGACATATATACCTGACTCTTATAAGGATAAAAGAGATAGGAATTTCTAGATTTGAAGCAGGAAAGGAGAATAGTGTCGGAATATGAAAAATACTTTACCAAACTCCTGAAGTATGCTAAGAAGTTTATTCCTAATGATGAAGAGGAATACAAGAGATTCTTGGCAAGGCTAAATGTAAAGTTAAGGATATAGATAGCCAATCCTAGAGAGAGAGAGATTTTGCAGTACTAGTGTTAGCTACATACGACATAGAGGAAATGGTATAAGAAAAGAGGGACCTCTTCCAAGGAAAGAGGTAGTTCACTATGGGATAGTCTAGTGCAGTGTCAGGAGATGGTAAAAAAGAGGAGAGAGGATCAATTACAGGCACAATCTCAACCTAAGTCCCAGTATTAGATAGGGTATCAAGGGCAGAGATAGGCATAAACCCAAAGTTTGAGACAATCCTCTACGGGTAGACCTCGATTGCCTCATCGGGCTAATAGTACTCCTAGTACAAGCAGTAACAGGAATAGACCTTGCATATATGCCACTTGTTAGAAGAGGCACTGGGGCCAATGTAGAGCAGGCCAAAGAGAAGAATGTTTTTAGTGTGGTGCCAAACACCACTTTAAAAGATAATGTCCTTAGAGACAAGTAAAGGATTCTCAAACACAGGCATCTAATGTTGCACCTCAAAACAAGGATCAAAGGCAAACTAGAGGAGAGCAACCTAGTGCTAGCAAAGGCACTAGAACTGAGGCTTGTGCTCTAGCTAGGTAGTATACTGTCAGAGCCAGAGAAGAGACTATAGCACCTGACATCATAACTAGTACTTTTTATTTATTTAATGTCCCAATTTTGGCTTTGATAGACCCTAGTTCTGCACATCACTATGTATGTACGGCATAAGCACATAATAGGTAGTTAGAGCCTAAACATGTTAATGTTGATAATAGAGTTAGCAATCCTATAGGGTAGTATGTGGTTGCAAACAAGATGTAAAGGCAATGCCCTCTGGTGATTCAAAGGTATAGTTTTTCTACTGATTTGATTGATTTGCCTTTCAATGAGTTTGATGTAATCCAAGGGATAGATTGGCTAGCTGAGCATCAAGCCATGATTGATTGTGAACATAAAAAGTTAACCCTCTAGACTGTAGAGGGGTAGACAGTCACAATGGATGGTGAGACAAGTCTTTTGAATAATCTTATGTCCACTGTTAAGGCACAAAAAATTCTTCAAAAGGGTTGTAAGGCATATTTGGCCTATGCTATTGACCTGAATACTTCTAATTCTAATTTGGCCCATATTCCAATTGTTTCTGAGTTTCTTGATGTATTTCTTAATGAGTTACTAGGCTTACTGCCTTAGAGGGAACTCGATTTTGAAATTGATGTATATCCCAACATAGCTCTGATATCTTTTGCCCCTTACAGAATGACACCTACTGAGTTAAAAGAACTGAAGGTATAACTACAAGACCTACTAGAAAAGGGTTTTATCTAACTTAGTGCATCTCTTTGGGGAGCACTCATGCTACTTGTAAAGGAAAAAGATGGGTCACTCAAGTTATGTATTGATTATTGGTAGTTGAGTATAATAAGTGTGAAGAATAAGTATCCATTGCCTCGGATAGATGACCTTTTTGATCAGTTGAGAGGGGTAGGTGTATTTTCTAAGATTGATATGAGATCTAGATACCATCAGCAAAGGATTAAGAAGGCTGATATTCTTAAAACAACCTTTAAAACTTGATATGGGCATTATGAGTTCTTAGTGATGCCATTTGGGCTCACCAATGCCCCAATGGCTTTCTTGGATCTCATGAATAGAGTTTTTTTAGCTTTATCTAGATCGGTTCATAGTGGTGTTCATAGATGATATCTTGGTGTACTTTAAAAGCTAGAAAGAGTATGAACAATATCTCAAGGTTGTGTTATAGATCTTGAGAGAGAGACAGTTGTATGCCAAGCTTAGTAAGTGTGAGTTTTGGCTGAGTGAAGTTACTTTTCTAGGCTACATAGTTTCATTAGAGGGAATGAAGGTTAATCTTAGTGAAGTAAAGGTAGTGCTAGAATAGGAACCACCTAGGAATGTAATTGAGGTGAGAAGTTTTTTGGGTTTAGCTGGGTACTACAAGAGATTTGTAAAGGAATTCTCCATCATTGCCACTCCTTTGACAAGGCTGATTAGAAAGAATGTGAGGTTTGACTGGGATGATAAGTGTAAAACCAGTTTTGAACAACTAAAGAAGATATTGATAGAAGCTCCTATCCTGATTCAATCGAAATAGGGTAAGGACTTTATAGTGTATGGTAATGCTTCCCTGAATGGCTTGGGATGTGTATTCATGCAGGAGGAAAAGGTAGTGGCTTATACTTTAAGACAATTAAAGTCACATGAGAGGAATTATCTTACTCATGACTTAGAGCTAGTAGTTATTGTGTTTGCTTTGAAAATATAAAAGCACTACCTGTATGGAGAGAAATGCTATATATATATAAATCATAAGAGTCTGAATAACTCCTAATTGAGAAAGAACTGAACTTAAGATAAAGAAGATGGTTAGAGCTAATCAAGGAATATAATTTCCTGATTGATTACCACTGAGGGAAAGGGAATGTGGTGGCAGATGCTTTGAATAGAAAATTTAAGATGGCTCTGAAAGCTATGAATGTTAGTTTGCAGTACACTTTAGAAGATGCAGTGTTGGCTAAGTTATAGGTTAAGCTAAACTTTAGACAGCTAATAAAAGAAAGTTAAATGAAAGATGAATAGCTGGTTCAAATGGCAAACAAGGCTAAAGAGGGGAAGGCCACATGGCTTGAGTTGATAGAGGATGGGTAACTATATTATCAGAACAAGTTATGTGTACCTAGTACAGAAGACTTAAGGTTGCAGATACTCAGGGAGGCATATGAGGGTCCTTATTCCATGTATCCTAGGAGTATGAAAATGTATTTGGACCTAAAATCTCATTATTGGTGGCTTGGTATGAAAAGAGATATGGTAGTGTACATTACCAAGTGTTTGACATGCCAACAAGTGAAAGCTGATCATCAAGTTCCTTCTAGATTGCTGCATCCTCCAACAATACTAGAGTGGAAGTGGGAAAAGGTGACCATGGATTTTGTGATCAGTTTACCTTTGACTAGAGGTAAATGTGATGTTGTGTGGGTAATTGTTGATAGATTGACAAAGACAGCTCACATTATCCTTGTGATGCCCGATAGTCAAGGTCTTATGAATAGTACCTTCTAGGCTTGAGTTATGTTCCCCACAGTGCAAGCCATCATTACGAGTCTAATGACTAGCGTATTGGTCATAAAACTTTGACGGATCTAAAAATAAGGAAAACAAATGAATTAAAAAAATTAGTAGAACCAATAAATCATTTCGAGTTAAGAACTAGAGGATGAAGAGATAAAATGAGATCGGACCAGGACAGCCTCGATATGTGCCTGGACTAACTCAAAAATACCATACACTGAACCTCAAAAATTCCACTGAGTATGATGGAGGAGCAATTATAATTTTTTGAGGTCAATAGATATTTTTTTCAATATTTTATTCTAGTGGGTGAATAGTACTAAAAAGTCAACTGTTGAGTTTTGACTTGAAATTTTATGTTAGCCCTAGTTACACTAATTAAGGATTTTTAAAACTAAAATGAGAATTTTTAGAGGCTCAAAGAATTTTTTGTGACTTTTTGAAGCTAAAAGTGACATAAAATGAATTTTAGCCATTAGATGGCCATGTGTCCTAATTTTATGCATCTAAGCCTCCATACCTAATGGCTTACACATGTGAATCTCCTCACATATGCCAAAGTCATCTTTAGCCTTAGAGAACCTAAAGAAGCTGATGCCATTCCTCTATTTTCCTCCACTAAAATTCTTCATTTCTCTCTCCTCTCTCCTCCAAACTTCATAAAAATTATAGGAAAATAAACCTCCATCATCCCTAGGAGTCAATTCCACCAAGAAATTTGAGCAAAAGAGCTCAATTTAGGAGATTGACCACTTGGGTGAATAATGGCCAAAGTGTGCGTAAGTGCTCTAATTCCTTTTTTTATTTTTGATATAGGTAGATTAGGTATTCTAAGAGTTCCTATAGTTTTATATTTTAATTTGGAGCTTTAGAATATTTTTTGGAATTTTTCTAACGAAGAAATTGTGTATGTTTAGGGGTGGCACATACAAATGAGGAAACCCAAAGAGATAAGCACAAAAGTGGTGGAGAAAAGGGTGTTCTCACACCTTAGGTATGTGGAATAAGTTAAATTTGATATGTCTCATGTGTATGTTAAATTTTGTGTGTGAGCCTTGTATGAAATTGTGTAATCTTGGGTATGTGCATGGTAATTTGGTAAAATTAGTTTATATTAATGTGTTTGGCATGAAATTAATAAGAATGGCAAGTTGATTTGGTATGAAATGTGATGGTAGGTGAGTAGACTTGTTATGGTTGAATTGGGTACCTTAGGGTTATGATAGGTGGAAACATGATTGTGGCATGTTGCATGAAGAAATAATAAGCTTATGACATTTGAATATGGTGAATAAGAGGTTAAAATGTATAAGTATAAAATGGATGGTAAAATGACATGAAATTGTGTCTTGTGATGTGATTGTGGTATATAAGTGAATATGTAAAGAAAAAATGGAAAATTGAACTTGGTATGTGTTGGTATGAGAAAGGCATAAAATGAAAAAATGACCAAATGAATAGTGTCAGTTGTGGAAATTGACCATATGAATAGTAACTTTACGACAGTAGGCAAAGTTATGAAAAATTGTGTGCATTTTGTCTCGACTCGTAACTTAATGTTAAAATTAGACTTATGAATGAATAGTAGTATGTTTTACATTTTAAAATAGTTATTGGCCCATCAGTTAGACACCCATTGGATAGGTTGACTAGTTAACTAGGGAGTTAGTAGCTGCTAGGCAACCTAGACCTTTTTAGGGCTATTGTTGTGTGTTGATTATGGCAAGTGCAACCACTGAGGTTCTGACATGAACCCTATATAGTAGGGTATTGGGAGGTCCACTTGGGTTGATCCCTGCTATCTATTTATTTGTATGTGGGCATTGAGAGGTCCCATGGGGCTGATCCCTGCTATCTACCTTTAGTGATACTAATGTGATTTATAGATATTGGGAGGTTTACAGACTGATCCCTACTATCGGGTAAGGTAGGTGCAACTACTTAGGTCCTAAAAGTAGGCCACTACACAGGATAGTTCCCACTATCTGGTGTTTTTAAGAGTTATCTATCTGTCATGGACCTTTAATAATAATAAACCAAATTGAGAATCTAATTGAGTAATAGAACTTAAAAATACACTGAATGTTGCTTGTACGTATGGTAAACATATTACATTTTATTTATTCCACCACTGAGTTTTATACTCACTGTGTCAGTGTTTCAATATGCAGGCCGTAGCTTGAGGTATGATTAGCACTAGATGACCCTAGTGTAGTTATCTTTAAGTCTTTTAGTACTTTTTTTGTTTTTCCTTTTATGTTTTGTATAGATACACTCATGTATATAGAGAAACTATAGGTTATGGGTTGTCTATTAAAATGAGAATGATGAACAGATATGTATGTATAGTTTTATATGTTAATGAAAATTTGTTTATGCATGCTTGTGTGCTGATAGGTCTATGATGCTATGATATGTGAAATGGGTATATTGTTGATGATTGTTGTGATCTAGAGGACTAGAGGGTCCAGAAGAGGGATGTGATTGTAAAATGAGATTTGAAGTGTTTTTCTCTGTAGGTTTATTTTGCGTAAGATACCTGGGTAACCGTTATGCTGCCCGATTTTTTGTAATTGTCTAGTAATGTCTGTTAGGAGTTGTAATGGACTAAAATAGGCAATAATAAGGGAATAAATAATCAGAAATGGAATAAGGGTATGTTTGGTCAACATTAGTCAAACTTGGCTAGAAGTTAAATGAAAGGCCCCTAGGGAAATCCAAGGATGGGTGACCTCAATAGGAAGTAGCACACCTTGCCTATTTCTGGTAGAAATGGGTAGAGAGTGTTACAATCTCAGTCAAGATGGATTATTCCTTAGAAAGGCTAGCTACACTATATGTGGATGAGATAGTCAGATTACATGGTGTGCTAGTGACTATAATTTCTGACAAGGATCATCATTTTACTTTCAGATTGTGGAAGAAGCTGCAGGCAGCCTTAGGCACTAAACTAGCCTATAGCACAACTTTTCATCCTTAGACTGACAGATAGTCAGAGCGGGTGATACAGATGCTTGAAGATCTATTGCAAAGATATGCTATTGAGCTTATGGGTAATTGGAATCAGTCCTTCTCCTTGGTAAAGTTTGCTTATAATAATAGTTACTAGTTTAGCTTAGGGATAGCCCCTATAAGGCATTACATGGTAGATAATGCAAGACTCCCTTATGTTGGATCAAAGTTAGAGAGAGAAAATTTTAAATTATAGATTTAATCAAAGATGCTGAAGAGAAAGTAAAGTTAGTCAGAGAAAGGCTGAAGGCAGCTGTAGATAGACAAAAATAATATACTGACCTGAAGCGAAGAGATATTAAGTATACAGTCAGGGAAAAAGTGTTCCTGAAGGTTTCTCTATGGAGAAAGGTGCTGAGGTTTAGGGAAAAGGGGAAATTAAGTTCCCGATTCATATGACCCTATGAGATTATAGAAAGGGTCAAACCTCTAGCATATAGGCTAGCACTACCACCTGAGCTACAGTAGATACGTGATATTTTTCATGTTTTCATGCTTAAGATGTACAAATAAGATCCATCACATGTGATTATGATGGCAGATATTAAGGTATAGACAAATCTAAGTTATGAGGAGGAACCGGAGTAGATTTTGGCTCATGAAACGATGCAGTTGAGGAATAAGTCCATACCATTAGTTAAAGTGCTATGGAGATACCATAATACAGAAAAAGCTACCTAAGAGCAATAAGAGTAGATGAAAGCCTAGTATCCTCATCTATTTATTATAGGTAATTTTGAGGACAAAATTTTCTTAAAAGGGGAAGAAATGTAACACCCTTGTTCTAAGGCTCCGTGAACAGTGTCATTGGGTTTAAGAAGTGTGCTTAGGGTGCTGGGTTGCTTACACATAAACTGAGGTAGTAATATTGGTCATGAAACTTTAAGGGGCTTTAATTTGATGAAAAAGGCAAAATATATAAATTTAGCAGAACCAATAATTCATTTTGGACTATAAGTAACCCCTTAGTGCAATAAAAGTTTTATGAGCTAGGAATGAACTAGGATGTGCCTGGACAGATACGAAAATAGTGAATCGTGAAGCTAAAAAATTCAAATGAGTTTATTGGTGAAAGAATTTTTGGATTTCAAGGTCATTTGCAAATTCTTGTGATTTTTTAGGTTGGCATACAAATTGAGATAGTTTGAAAACTGCCCTGTCAATGGAATTTGGCTATGAAAATGAGCATGTAGAGGGGATTAAAATATTAATTTTAAAATAAACGGTGTAATTTTTTGAGGTCTATGTGAATTTTGTTGAATTTTTGAAGTTTGTAGAAAAATTAAGACGTTTTGAGGTGGCTCGAGTGGGTATAGGGCCTACCTATACTTGGCCATTTGGCCTAAGGCTATTGCAAAGTGGCAAGGGTAAGTAAAAAGTGGATTTATTCCACTTATACAAAAATACACATTTGTCCCTTGTTGCTAGTAGAAATTGACACCACACCTAGATCCCTCTCTCATTTTCATCATCATATTCAACTCAATTCCAAAGTTTCTACTCACTAAAAATTATTTTGATGTGTTAGAGAGTTAGAGGAAAAATAATTCCAGTAAAAGGAATCCCCAAGGAAAAGTTAAAAATCCTTAAAGATTCTTGGATAGAATTTGTCTAGCAAGCAGCCAAGGTGAGTTCTCTTATTATTTCTTGAATTTTTTCCTTGGTTTTTCTTACTGGAATTGGGTGTGTAAGATGCCTAACATCTGTGGGGATGGATTTTTATTGCTTTTAAGTTGAATTGAAGCAAAAATGATCTTTAAGATAGGAGGAGAAGAGGATATGGTAGGCTAGCAGTGAACTTTAAGAGGCTTAAAGGGTGGATTCTTCATTCTTTGAAGTGTAAGGTAAGTGAATTTAGCCATTCAATTAATGGCCTTTAATTTTTAGTAACTTCTCCTTTTTGTTTGGAATGGTTGGAGTGCGTGGATTAGCTTGAATAGGTGTTTGCATTGAAGGATGATAGTGTATGACATGAGGGAATGTGATTGGTATGGTTACTTGGAAAAAGAACTAATATTAGTGTCAAACTACACTTTAGCCGGCTTCTCACGGTGCTTGATGTGTGTTAGTGTAGCTTGATATGTGTTTAGGGTAATTGAGATATGAAATAAGGGTTTGGATAATGGTATGTAATGGCATTTCATGTGAATTGATAAAGATATACATATTTGGCATGAAGTATGCATGTAACCAAGAGGTGTATGATGGGTATATCGTGGTAAAAGTTAGAGATTGGTATAGTAATACATGCCTAGGAGGTGGTTTTGATGTTTCAGTACATGTATCTATGTGTATGATGTATAACTGAGGCATGTATGGCTTGTGCAATGTTATGGTATGCTTGGTACGAAGTATACATGTGTGGGTATGTGCTAACATAGTAATGTGCAAGTTATATGTGTGATAAATGATGTCAAAATGCATGGATTAGCACTAAATTCCATGAGATATGCATGGCATGAAGAGGTTGGGTAAGTATGGTATGTGGGCAAGGTTAATGTATATAGGTGATATAAGATAATGGCATGTAATGTATGATATTATATTGGCATGAACATAGCTAATGTGTACCTTAAAATGGCATGACATGTAGTAAGAGAATGACTTGAAAATGGCTTAGGCATAACTTTAAAAATTGATTAGAAATCAAGGATAAAAAATGACTTGATATTGTCTTTAAAGGATATGGTTGGTGGATGCAAAATGTGCTTAATTTATATGCCTAAAATGGCTAGTATAATGTAATCTTTTATAGTTGCACTTGTACCTAGTTTTTGGCCTTGTTTATGGCCTAAATTTTTGTTGGCTTTAGGCCTATGAATACATGGAATAACTGGTGAAAACTGCATTGAAAAAAAAGTGAAATGGACCTGAAAAGTTTAGTAAAACCTTGCCGCAATGACCTATAACTGTCCTAAAATGACCATTACTTGAACTAATAAATCCCTTAGACAGTAAATGGCCTAAAATTATGATGTACTTGTGGAGTTAAAGCTAGCATAATACCCTTGAATATATTATCTGATAATTCACCCAGTACAGCCAGTTTGTCACTATACTAGACTAGGCTAATTTCTAACTATGTTCAAAAAATTATAATTGTCTATTTTTTAGTTTATAATATTGCAAAAAGTTAATCAGTAAAGAAATAGACACAAATTGAGATGAAAATGGTCCACTAGATAGACACCCATTAGATGGGTTGACCAGTTAACTTAGGGATCCTTAGCAGCTGCTACACTGTCTACTTTCTAGACAAGGTCGGTACAGTAGCGTAGTTCCCTATTTGGGCCACTATACTAGTTTGTTAAATAGACAACTTTCTATCCTTACCACTTGATGCTAAATTTGATATTGCCGGTGCAGCAGTGTAGGTCCCTAAAGGCAATTGCACTAGTTTGTTGGACAAACCAATCTGCTAGGTAGGCATAGCCACTTTATCACTGGTCATTTATATGATGTCGGTGGAGCAGCATAAGTCCCTAAGGGCCACTGCACCAGTCTGTTAGATAGACCAGTCTGCAGGGCAGACAACTGCTTATTAATTATACCTTGGGTGCCATAACTTAATTAAGTCGGTGCAGCAGAATAGGACCAAAATAGGGACCACTACACTAGTTTATTTTCCCACTAGATCTAGTATCTGTCAAGGTTGTCTCTTAAGATGGGCCAACTAAAGCAATTAAATAAGATTAATAAAATTGGCATATGACTATGGAATATAACCTAAGGGCATTTTAGTAATTTTTCACTTATAATTTGTAAAGGCTTAAAATGGTATAGTTTGTGCATAAAATGATTAATAATGACTCAAAAAATAATTTATATGAGTTGTAATGATTAACTGAATAATTTACAGACAAAAACACCTTAGGGGTAAAATGGTAAATTTGCATGTTAGTACTCTAGGGTGGACTTGGATATTAAACCTAGATGAGAATTAGAATCTTATGCATAGATAAACTGCTGGACATGTTTTAAATGTTTGAATTCACTACTAAGTATTTTACACTCAATGTACTTGTTTCGATGTGCTGGTACCAAGAATAATGATGTCGCCTCATAAAGTGTGCATGGAGTTCTGAGGTCAATTTTGAGAAGGTTAATGATGTACATTTGTATAGCTTTTGCACTTTATGTACTTAGGTGGGAAAGATAGGTGTGATATATGAAGAGACACAAGGTTATATATGTATATATACAAACAGACCTCGTAATTAATTTATGGTTAATCCTTTTGTGTATGTATGCCTTATGTGTATAGTTTGTGAGCCTAATGCTTTATATGATTTTTTCGATTGTGGCCTGAGGCCTATGATTACTGTTTGATAGATAATGGTGATAGGTCGATATTTGGGGGACTAGAAGGGTCAAAGAGATGTGATTACTTATGATAAAAATGTTTTACACATAGAAAAATTTTGGGATAGTGAGCAGAATAGCCGTTGTTCTGTCGAATTTTTAGGAAATACTTGAATGGGTTGAAACCAAACTATAATAGTATGAACATAATATTATGAACTTGAATAGAATATAGAACCAAGCAGGACTAAGTTTGGAATCAAATAGAATTGATTAGTGCAGTGTAAGTAAAAGTTAAATGAATGATAGTGGGAGAAGTCAAGATAGGTGACGTGGTGGGAAGTGCATTGCTTATTAGGTTTCTTTGGGAATCCAGTAAGGGGTGTAACAAGCACAAGCATAGAAGTAGGTGCATGCTTAAGCTCTATTAGTATTGTTATAGCAAATAGTAGATCTATTAATGCATACCACTATAGCTAATATACCACCACCAGCTCTAGCAACACTATCGGTGTCCTTGCTAAAAACTTATTTGGAAAGATTGAAAAAGATGGGGCCATAATGGTGTTGCAAAAGCTGAGTAATTGTTAGAGAGGACGACCAAAATTTTCAAGCAGTTGGAGTGTACCCTAAAAGAGAATTTAAAATATGCTACTTCAATGCTTCAAGTAGAAGCATTCCACTAGTAAGAGACCATGAAGAAGAGAAAGGCAGTTGTTAATCTTACTTAGGACTATTTTTTTTCAAGAGTTCCAAAAAAAATATAGCTCAGAAACCTACTTAGATAGAAAAAGGGAAGAGTTTATGGATTTGAAGCAAGGAAGAAAGACTATATTTGAGTATGAAAAAGATATTACTTGGTTGAGCAAGTATGTTGAGGAGTATTTACCTATTGAGAAGGCCCGATACAAGAAGTTTGAGAAGGGTTTAAATGTTGAATTGAGAATGTAGATATCAAACCCTAAGATTAGAGAATTTTTTGTATTAGTATATGTGGCATATGCAATTGAAGAAATGATGAAAGAAAAGAGAGCATTGTTTCAGAGAAAGAGATCATTTTTAGTGAGGCAAGCTAGTTCTACGCCTGAGGAAGGAAAGAAGCAAAAAGAATATCATACCACATAACAATCATAGAGACAAAGTCAGTTATAGAGACAGGGTTAGAATCAGAGGTAGGGTCAAGCTTTACAATTTAGGCCACAACCTTCTAAGCATGCCTCTAGTGCTTTGAGGTCTACTGCTAGGAATCCACCTCCAGAATGTGTGATTTGTAAAAAAAGCATTGGCGTATGTGTTGGTTCTAGAAGAAAGGTGAATGTTTTATACATGGTTCGAGGGAACATTACTAAAGAGATTGCCTATGAAAGCCAGCTAGTGTACAAGCTTTATCACCA
>CANXYI011873629.1:0-18249 GCA_948208565.1 Hura crepitans | reverse complement strand
TGACATTTTGCCTCACCACCTTTATGGCATATTCCATCTAACCTGCTCGTTTCCTTCTTCATGGAACTTTTTATTCCTTTTCACCACCTCAACTTAACCTATTTCTTTATATAATATCTCATTCACATTACCCTAACCTAACCCATCACTTCACATCTTTACTTTTATCAAACCTAAGTTTTTCCTATAATGAGTTTGAGAGAAGAATAATCTCAATAAAAAAACATGCACTATTTCATACATTTAGACATATAGTCGCCCATGCATCCATCTAGTAGAAAATAGATTCATTCATACATCCATTATAAGAATAGATACCCATTTACATATACATACATCCACATTCATCATCCCTCAATCATAGGATTCATTTATCCATCCTAGAAAAAAGATGCATTCATTATTCAACATACATTTGCCTTCATCATAAGAAAAGTTACATTTATCATTCAACATATATTTTCCTTCATTACTCATCCATCTTAAGAGATGATTCATTCATTTAAAAGTCAGATTTATCATACAACTGCTTGTACATGCATTCACCATTCATTCAAATTCCTCTTTCATTTAGAAGAAAATAAGCAAAAACACATGCACCACTACATTCATTAGAAAGTGCAATATTTAGGCATATATCTTGCCACATTCTTTCATCAAGAAAAGATTAGGAACTAACAAGCATATCATTCAGTCATTCACTCAATCACCATATTCATTCGCTAGAATCTTCTCACTCTATCACCTTTATGTTTCAACACTCATTCATCTAAGATTGGATAGAGCGCATTTAGTCATTTAAGAGAATATTAGGTCATAAATCATCAGACACATTCATAAATTTGCACATGTATTAGCACATTCACATACTCAAATTAATTAGGCCTCAATATATCTAGTATGTAGTCATATGCTTTAAATAGATAACATATATACATATTCATTAAGTTTACAAGCATTAGTGCAGACATGCATGCATCATTTAGCATAAGCATTTTATCCAGACATTAGTAATATAGCTCATATAGCTTAGGAACACAAAAGAGAAGTAACATGCTTGTGCACATCACTCAAGATAAAGTCACATTCAATAATATATCATATCAAAGTCTCATTCATCTAAACCACAAACTTACCTATGCAAGGCACTACATTCATATCAGTCCATATCAATTCACACATGCACATATCTTAGTCCCATAAGTCAGGCACACTCATATGCCTAAATACATTTAACCCTTTAACACATGCATCAATCATGCACATATATCACACACAACACATGTGCACATGATGTCACACACATACTTCCATGATATTAATGTCCTTAACACTAGATATGGTTTAGACCATTACTTTAGACCTATCATTAGATTTGGTTCAGTCTTTAATATTAGTTTATTTTCAAACCTATCACTATATTTGGTTCAATCCACATCATTATTCTTTAGGCTCATCACCAGATTTAGTTTAGTCCACACTATCAGACTATTCTTTGGGCTTATCATCAGATTTAGTTCGATCCAAATTATCAACTTCTTTAGACTCATCATTGGATTTAGTTCGATCAATTTCAACTTTTTTGGGCTATCACTAGATTTAGTTTGGTCTACAACATCATAATATTTTTAGACTTATCACCAGATTTGGTTTGGTCCACACTATCAGACTATCCACCAAATGTATCACCAAATTTAGTTCAGTTAGCTTATTTAGACTCATTAACATATTCAGTTTGGCCAACTATCTTCAGCCCTATCACAAGATACGATTCAGTCTACAACATTTAGCTTGTTTAGACTTATCACTAGACTCGGTTCAATTAACATTCAACTTCTTTAGACTTATCACCAGATTCAATTCGATCAGCTTCTTTAAAATTATCACTAGAGTTGGGTCGGTCAATTCTTTAGAACTTATCACCAAATTCAATTTGGTCCATCTATAACTTGCCAACTTAAAGTCAAGTAAGCACCCGTATTTAGTGTATTTTATGTTCACATAGAGGCAAACAAGCACACATATTTGATATAGCTTTCTTTAGCTTCAACATATTAAAATTTATTCAAAGGCAAGCAAGCACTCATATTCGGTGTGGTTTATCTTCACTTGGAGGTGAATAGGCACTTGTATTTAGTGTAATTATTTCTAGTTTAATGTTTTCATCTCACTTGAAGGCAAGCTTTCATCTGTATTCGATGTAGCTTATAAACTTTATCTATCTGCAAACTTAAGTAAAGGCATGTTTAGATCAAGTTGGATTTTCACATCACCCAAGGACAAGCAAGCTCCTATATTTGGTGCAGTTTATCTTTAAAATATCAATTCTTTTTTAAAGGGAAGATATAATATAGATCTAGCTAGTTTTTACTTTGATCTAGAGGTAGGTATCTATATTCGATGTAGCTTTATGCTAGGTAGGTATAACTTTAATTAAGTATCTCCAACTAAAGTACTTTGGTGTGCAATATTGCATCAAAGTGGTGGCAACTATAGATACCTCAATTTTAGTTCTAGGACTTTCTTATGTATTTAGATTTTGACCTAACTTGAAAAGCTCACAGTGTAACCCGAATTATAGAAAAAATAGGAATCTATGTCAGTAGTGATTGGCCCAAGCCCAAAACTCGATACTGATTCTAATAAGGGTGTGGGGGTGAAGCCCCTATAGTAATGACCCATTCACTTTTTGGGCCTATAATGATAACTAGAGATAGACACAAGTACTAAGGCATGAAACCTAAAACCATGGTCCATACAGGCCATCATAGTGTAAGTCCATAGGGACTTGATGCCATAAAGTCTACATAAACTAACATAAAACTAAGCCCAAAGCCCATGGACTACTTGAGAAAAATTAGAGCCTATGCAGACCTATCGATGAAAAGCTTCTAGAAGTGTGATTTTCTTATTTGTACTCTAATTCCTAATCCTAAAAGGACTCTGCTTTTTCTAGATGGGAAAGTTGACCACTAACCCTATAAATACCCCTCCCCTTAACCTATTTCAAGAATAAAATCTACACATAATTGATACACAATCTATACAGACAATCATTGCCTAACTTTTTAGAGTTTAAGCACTGACTCCAATGTAAGATTTGCTCTACTAGTCCTAAGCCCTCACTAAAATAGTCATTCTTCTAAAACCCAACCATTGTCTTATTGCTTGGTGCTAACTTCAAGGTAAGATTTGAGGCTCCTTTTATCATATTCATTCATTTATTTGTGTTGTTTGCTGTAACTAATAATCTTCTATGATTAATTGACATGTGAGGTGATTCAATGTAATCCCCACATTGATTATAGGACTAGGTTAACCTTTTAAATTATTTTAATAATGTTTCAATCATTCATAGAAAATTATAATCGTACAAGCTTTTTGGAATTGATGCCTAAGCCCACATGAACCTATTTTAATAGATGTGAGGTCCATGCAAACCAATATATGTATATAATATGAGGTCCGTACAAATTAATATTCGATAACAATTTCATACTCATTTTCTATATTCTATTTTAACACTTATGTAATGTCTAAAAATGTATGTTTCATCTATGTCAATCACTATAGCATGTTAGTAATCTATATTAATGTTAAATATGTCTTTGTAATTAATCTTAATCACCATCTTATTTATAATGATTATTCATGCATTGTTCATCACCACATGCATATCTTTAACATGTATTATAATAACCATATTTGACACTATTGTTAGGTCTTTATGGACTTTTATTTGTATTACTAATCACTTTGATTGAGTTGTGTATGAGTGACCATTCTTATTGAATTGGAGGTCTAAATGGACAAATCATGACATGTTGCAGTCTGCATGGACTTAGATTAGAGCCATATTGAGTTTGCACAAACTTGATGATGTACAGATAGTTCCTATTATGGGCCATGAACTATCTTTTTTAGCTTTGTACTCTTTTATTTTTCTTCATTATTTTGGGTTGTAATAGTTAGATTAAATAACTTATTTTACACGTTAAAAACCTAACCTCGTATTAATTATTTTCTACATAATTTATTGGTATTTTTTTAATAAAATGGTTTTTAAGTTTTCCTTAATAAAAGTCACATGAAAAATGTATTTTAACAAAGGCTAATCTCCTAGAGATGGGAATTAGGAAATTACTACCAATTCCTATGGAATTACAAGTAATTGTTAGGTCAAACAACTAATAAATGACCTAATTTTTGGATATTAATACTTACTTATGCTTATTGTATGATTTAAATACTATAATTTACTTTGTCTAAGTGAAAAGGTGACATGAATGACTTAATTATAATGCATGCTTATTTGATAAGGGATTGATAAACATTAAAATATAAAGGAAGGTACATTATAAGGGCATTAATAAGATTTAATTTTGAACCCTTTCTAGGCAAAAGATTAGTATTCTTAGTATAGAGCCAAGTGGCAACTCTAAACACTTATTGCTCTCGTCCCTAATAAAGTACAATAAATCTACACTACTATGGAAGGGTGAATTGTAGTAGCTGTCATTAAGTAATTTTAAGTGCTACAAATCTACCAACAGAGGGCTGTAGCATCACTGTCATTACTGGGTAGCAAAATAGGTTGAGTTTGTAAAGCCCTAAAATCATAGTCTTTAGAAACTATTAATTTTCTTAGATTAGAAATGAGTATTAAAATTTAAAGTATTTAATTTTAGTTACATAAAGGATTCTTTAAAATGTGATACGGATTAAGTGATAAAAGTTTGAAGAAATAAAGTCCATGACGAGGTAGAGAAGGCTAGTGTGTACCATACATACAATAGTGCCTTAGTAATGTTAACAAGGCCAATTCATTATTCATTTATGTCCTTTAAAATTTTTGAGAAGGAAAAATTACCCTTTGATATTTCTTTCTTTGTTCATTATATTGCCACTAAGGGCCATAGGGGAGGGATAGATAACATATAATAGAGAGAAGAAAAGGATCAAAACATAAGATTAGAAGAGAAATGATGAATTATCTTGCAAGTGATGAGAAAAATAGGCTATTTTGGAATAGTGCTACTGATATAGAGAGGCGATAGAAAAGGTAATGGCCACAATCAGATACCAATTGAGTTTGTATAAGATTGAGAGAGAGACTAAGAAAGGTTGATATTTAAAATGGGGAAGAAGAAAAGATTTTCAATTTTGATTAAAAGAGGGACAAAAACTCCAATGCTACAAATTTGTAGAGTTCCTTCAATTTCAAAGGATAAGGTAAAGGTTTTGAAGGAAAGTAAGTGAATGAATGAGAGAGGAAAATCACAAATGGGATTTTGATTCAACAGAAGTGTAGATTGAAGGGGAAAAGAAGGTCAATAATGAGATGTAATTTTCATTTGGAAAAAAGAACAAACTAAGGGAAAATCCCTCAATTCCTGCTGACATTGTATATGAGGGTGTTGCTTGTTGTCAAGAATGAAGGGAATCAGTTTATATGAACATAGCTAAATTAGCTTCGAATTGGTAGTAGAAAGAATGAAATAGATGTTGAAAGGGATCAAAAAGCATAAGGTAAGCACACAAAGCAAAAAAAATAAGGAATTAAATTTTAGATCTCATGCCTTCATAATCAATTTGACTAATTATAGCTGATTTTAAGGGAGATTAAGATTAAATTGATGAATAAAAAGAGGAAATTCCTTGACAAATTGGCTAATTGAAGTTTTAGTCATTATTAGGTTAGAAATGGAGTAACAACCTAAAGAAAGACATTATTCTCTCTTTATTAGTAGCTGAATGAGATATATCTGAAGGAAGGAGTTAGTCAAATGTTTAGGTGCACGCTGATAACTATGCTACATCTACAATTATGTAGCAAGTCAAGCTACAACAATTACAACTATAGGCAGTTACTATAACTAAGTAGGAGAAAAGTGTAATTAAGGTTAGTGCATTCCTCCTTGTATTAGGAACTTATAAAAATGTACTATATGTTTAAAAATTTTCACAAAAAATTATGTGAACTCAGTTAACATATGGGGTCATGACTAGAACTAGAAGCCTTTGGTAAAATTTAAAGTAATATGTATTGATGGGAAGTGTTTTGAATTATTCTAAAATTGGAAATTTAATATTTTTTATATCTATTATTCATGTTTTAAGATTTAAGAGAAGTTTTGATTTTTATTTCAAATTCTTTTCTCAGCTATTTTGATATGTTTGTTATTGCTACCATAAGAATTACTATAAGTGAATATTGATTTTTAGTTATTGTGTATAAATAAAAGGGGCAATGTTATGTTGTTTGTAATGTTTTAGATCTTGAATTGTGCTAAAAAGAGTTACTAAGAGGAGACTCATTTTGTTTTGCTACTAATAATATGAAATAGACACTATGGCTTGGATTAATGCTTAAATTAATGGCATGGGTAGTGGAAATGATAATTAATTAAATATAAATTGTTAGTAAATGCATAAGGAACAAAATATGAATCATCAGCATTAGAAAGTGACAAAGAATTTAGCTATTGCAAGCTATAATAGTAAAAAAAAGATCTAAATTTTAATAAAGTAACTGGTTTAGTCATGCATGGATAGGTACCCAAAAGTTAAAATAAATATTTGTTAATAGAAGGGATAAAGGAGTTTAAAATATGGTTAAGAAGTGTTAAGGTTTTTATTAAGTATTTGACATGAAAAATTAATTTGAATATGTTATTAATATTATGGCTTTGTGGTCTTTAATTGTCGAGATTACAATGGTAATCTACTTGGTGGAATTACAAAAAAGAGATTTTAATTCTTGGTTTAAGATTTTTTTTAGTGAAGCATCGATTGTTTCCTACATTGCTGTAAATAGTGATATACCTTAGCTACAAATCTTATTGGTGTATTTATTTATTTAGTTTTTCATTTATAGTTGGCCTAAGTTAATGATTAAAATTTATAAAAGATATATGTTAGAGATGCTACATTCATGTTTTTTAAAGTAACACATTTAAGGCTTCTTTAGAAATAACATTAAACATTGATAATTGAATTTACATAACTATGTTAATATTATGCTTCTTCTTTTATTTGCTTAATATATATAAAATGGCTAAGACTCTAGTCTAATAATATTGAATTGTTACAAAACTTGCCTAATATGATGAATGATTTGTCAATAATCATAGTAGTATATTACTGGTATAATTGGCAAAAATGTAGTATAAATTTTAGACCTAAAAGTTCTACTTAAATAGAGCATTTCTTTTACTTTTGTATCATTGAAAGTGTATAATTTCATGCCTAAATCACATTTGTTTTTAAAAATACAGTGCATGTACTATGTAAAAATATGAATATGTTTTTAATGTGAGAAATGAAATGAAATTATAGTATATGATACTTGTACATTATATAGTGCGTATATGTGTGTGTGTGTGTGAAAGGAAGGGAAGTTTTTTTTTGGCATATTCAATGCATCAAAATTAGGGGTATAGACACTTATGTATTATATATGGGAAACAAAATGTGGAATAAATAAATATATGACTCGAGATGAAATATATTAGATATCCTACATGCTTATATGTAGTATGTGTTATGGATGCATGACTTGATAATATGATATATGTGATTTCTCTTTAATGGTGTAGAATTATGTGCTCTAATGTAACTAAATGTTTTACTTTATGATGGTGAGTGTTTTAGAAGGAATGATACCACATGAGTAAAGGGTACACACTATTGATGTGCATAGCATGAGTGGTATGTGAAATGATTAATATTACCAAATGCATTATATATGTGTATGATAGGCTTCTTGCATGTATATATATATAGGTATGTTAAACAATGGTACAATATGGATATGAGTATGATTATTGGTAATGAGTAGCATGTACCCATTTTTACCTAGGGTAGAAATAGCCTCTAAATACTTTGGGTACATGCTACTCATTACCAATAATCATATACTTTGGCATACCAAATGGACATTAGAAGATCTACACACTTTTATGTAGATTCAACTATTCTATAGGTACACTAATTGTTAGTGCTGGCACCACTCTTATGCATATGGGTTAAGACGGTAGTTTAAAGGTATTGTAATATCATGCACCATGGTTTTGGGTAAGACCATAGTTTAAAGGCATAATCATGCTAACCCTTTATGTTAGGTAAGACGGTAGTTTAAAGGCATAATCATGCCAACCCTTTATTCAAGGATAAAGAATTTCGAAGAATAGGTCTCATTAAATACTAATGAAAGTACAATACTTAATTCGACTATCTTGATACAAGATATATGTTAATAAGCATGCATGTAATTTCACATGTCACCAATGACATGTTCACACACTCACCAAACATTATTAAAGTATATTATGTATGTACTAAGATGTATATGAGTGCATGAATATAAGCAAGTTTGTCCTAGTCATGATGCGATATACCTTTTTATTTATTTTATTCTTATGTATAACATCACTATTGATGTATAATAAACATGTATGACTTGTTATAGTATCCATCTAAATTGATTATTCTTATGGAATCTATAACTAAAGCAATCTCTACACACTTATATTTAAGTATATGTTAGATGAATTAATGTATACACAAATCATGGTTGTATAACATGTAGTGGCCATAATGAATTGTCTTTATTCATATTTTTATGTATGTTTATATATTTTAGTGTAGACAACTTGTGAATAATCATTTAGGCTAGAATATACACTGTTAAGCAAAATTTGCTTAGTATGAGGTTTTTCCTTTGTATAGGTATATCTTGGAGTTGCAAAAATAGAGGGTAAAGTCAGACATTATATCAAAAAGCAATAACAAATGAGAGCTTAGAGGAGAGGGTTTTTCTAGAATTTTTATATAAGTGAAAAAGCCTATATAGATGTTTATAAATTCTTGTATATGTGTAAAGTTTTTATTTTGCATTAACATTTTTCCTAAGGTGATGATGCTTTGTATCTACTACGAATAATGAAAACAATGAATATAGTATATGAGTGTGTGTTATGGAACTTTAAGTTAAGGTTATTACTTAATTTGAAATTTCATAGGTTAAAACTTGAGAATTTGGGGGATGATGTTTTTCTTGAAGAATGAGACTTCAAATGATGTTTAAGAGTGTATATGATATTTGAAGTGTTTCTTTTATTCTAATAGGTTAAAAATTTTTGGGTAGTGCCCTAGATAGACATTATGTTGGATTTTTAGCACAAAGACCTATTCATGTAAATAATTTCAATAAATAAAATGTGTTTTTAAATGGCATCAAAATGTTTTCATAAATAAAGTAAAAATGAAATTTTTTAACTCGCCTATTTGCTAAATGTTTAAATATTGTGATTGATGTGTTATTGATTTATGTCATATATATGTCCTAACTTTTTTGTATGTTTTATAATGTGTCTTTTTTATATACTATAACATTTCTTATTGGGTTTCCTCATAGAGTAGGATAAGGGTTTTATAGAGTTGCTTATGAGTTTTAAGTTAATTTAATGAAAACTTAGCATGAAAGATTTATAGGAGTTAAAAAAAGGTGCCATTGGTGAGTGAAAGGGGTGTAAGTTGAGTGAGAGAGAACTTTTATTTGACATATTGTATGCACATAAGCATTCAAGCAATAATTCATGTTTAATTTTACATGTATGTGTGGGCTTATAATGATAAAAGCATTTTAACCATGTATATAGAATGAGAAAGCAGCAAATCCATATAATGATCAAGGGAAAAACAAGATATGAGCCATATGCAAGAAATTTATAAGATAAAAAGCTTGAAGTACATACTCTAAAATTTCCCATTTTTATAAATAATTAATTTTAATTTCTAGTCCTTGAATAATTTGAACAAATTTTCACAAATGTGATGTTCAATTGTATGTGAGATTTTAAGATTTAAGTAAGGTATTTTTCAAGTTATGATTTCTTTCTTAATATTCTAGATGATTGTTAAGCATACTAGTTTGACTTTGCTATGTTAAGTTAAAAAGGACATGATCTTTTCCTTGTGATGTAAATGCTAATTGAGAATTTTCATTTGACATTTGTTAGGTTATGTGTCAAAAACTTAAGTTAACTAAGCATGACCATGTTTATATGTTTTATTAATCATATACTTGAGTGTATAATCATATCAAGGATTTAGAGCTAAATAAGTAACATGTTGAACATTTGATATGTACATGAATATCCAAGGATTTATGTTTATGGAAAATACTGAAAGAGGTATAATATAAGTAATTAGAAGGTAACTTTCAAATGTAAACTTCAAGTTTTCTTTTGGAAGTTATAGAAATTTGCTTAATACATGGTATTAAACATAGAATCTTATAGTGATCTTGCATTTCATCATGCGATTAAAGAAATTTACACATTATTATGGTTATGAGATGGCTAATAAAATTGAGAACTAAAGACTATTTGAAATTTGTAGAAATCATAGAATATAGTCGTAGCAATTTAATGTTAAATTCATGTAAACAATTAAGTAGATCATATTATGTAAACTACAAGGTTATCTTGCACATGAGTAAACATGATTCTATATGAAACCTAAACAAGATATGATTAAAAGTAATATTATAAGATCTAAATTAATATAATGTGAGCATATGGTAAAGCTAGAAAGAATCTAGGGTAAGATAGCTTTGGCATGGTAAGAAGGGTTATTGCAAATTGATATGTGTACATTGATTGGCACCTAATGGCCCATGTTACACATTATGTTATGATAGGCCTAAGGCCACCTATTATGCCATAGTGGGCCTGAGGCCACATGTTATGTTATGATGGGCTTTTACCTACACATGTTATGACATATTCCTATTTATCCTTCCTTAAGGTTATTCTACTAGATTTTTACCTAAGGCTTCATATGGTAAGCAATTCTTATGGTTAAAACTATTCTAAACAAGATGAATGAAATGGGTTAGATTTAGGAAAGCATCACAACATAGTAAAAGTGATAAGTAAACTTCGATATCTTTGAACTCATGTCATGTAATGTATAATCAATGAGAATACTTAATGATTACTATAAGTGGTTATATCCAACTATCAATACACAATTTGCTTATCATCTCATTTAATGAATTAATTTAGCAAAAAACAAAAGAAATTTATTTGCATTTAATGAAATTTGTAATTATGATTTATAATAATTTTGGCCCACATGACCTGTGCAAGATATTGTTGATATTGAAAAGGAGAATGAAGTCATTGTTTTGATCTCCCCCAATGTTTACAAGTTATAAATAAGTCATAAAAATAATAAGTTAGGCTTCTATGACTAAATTGAGAATTGCTCAAGCTTGAACTACCAATACTAGACTTGCTAAGATTTTCTTTTTTTTTTCCTTAGATTCCTTAGATTGAGCATGATATAGTGGGTAGCTTTAATCCTAATTTTAATAACGAGTACATCTTATTTTGAATGTAAATTTTCATTTTATTGAATAATTGATGACTTTTATTCTAACACTTTTTACACAATTCACCATTATGTAATCATTCACCAATCATCTCAAATAAAAAAAAACTCTAAGCTATGCTTACTCATTTAATCATCTTTTCCTGAGTAACACTAAGACATTATAATAATCATCAAACAATCATATGCAATAGTAACTTTTACGCATGAAATATAGAATTTAAAAGGGTTGTTACTAGCACATGATTTAAATGAAGTATTTCTTAAATTGATTTACATTAAATGATTCTTAAAACTCATTTCTCTCTATATCTAATAGTTTTGCTACCCTATTCTTTAAGAGATGTTTAACCTTAAATGGGTTTTCCCAGTTAGGCTTGAACTTACCCTTTATATCTTGCAAATTAGGCTTTATCTATTTTAAGATTAAATCTCCTTCCTTGATCTTATAAGGCTTAAATCATTTATTAGAAATCCTTGCATTCTTTTTCGACATAGCTAGTTATTGTATAAAGCTTTCAATCTCCTCTCATATAATAAAACTAGCTCTTCATATATACTCCTTATCCATTCCACTTCTAGATATTGGCTTTAAGAAAAACCCTTAATGACTTTATTTTTAATTTTATTAGTAACACAACTTTTGTCCCATACACTAAAGAATGGGGGAGTTTTGCTAGTGGATATCCTGATGATTATTCTATAACCCTAAAGAATAAAAGGTAACTTTTTAACCCAATCCTTCCAACTTTCTACCATTTGGGCTAATATATTTTTCATCATTTTATTGGTTGCTTTTACATCTCCATTGGCTTAAGGTCTATATGGGGATGACTTATGGCATTGAATTGCATATTTTTCAAATAACCTTTTTATTTCTCATTAGAATTGGACACAATTATTAGTATTATATGTTATACCTATAAATGATTTCACTTTTTATGAAGTTCCTCATCTATTTTGCTCCTAATTGGTTGAAGGATTGAGATTATACTCAAATGGAGAAATAGTTATATAACTACCATAATGAATTTATGTGCATTATAATTTAGTCTTATTTCACCTATTATGTCAATTCCCTATGCTAAAAAGGTCAGTGGTGATGATAAATTACACAATTTGGTAGGTAATATGTGTTTGAGATTTGGATGAATTTGACAATTGTACCATTTCTCAATAAATTCAAAATAATCCACCTCTATTGTACTCCAGTAGTACCCTTACCTTAATATTTTCTTTGCTAGTACCATACCATTCGTATGGGAGCCATATATTCTAGCATGCACTTCTTTCATGACCTTTATGGCTTTTTCTTCATTTAGACACCCAATATGTATGCCATTTTTCTATCTTTTGTAGAGCTACCGATTAAAGTATAGGAATTAGGGAGAGAGTCATATTAGTAACATTCTATCTTTATCATTAATTCTCTTAGGAAATTCACCAAGTTTAAGGTAATTTTAAATATCATGGTACCATGGGTTTTTCCTTTCATCCTCACCAATTTGCAAGACTTCTAATTCTCTTAATTTATAAAATGGTGAAAAAGAAAAAGTTACCACTATAGGTGGTTATTCTAATTTCCCTTTGTGCTCTCATATAATTGCTAAGCTTGCTAATGCAATAGCTAATTTATTTTCTTCCCTTGGAATAAAAAAAACTATACAATAAAGAACTTTTGCCTTATTTTGTTGACTACTTCAACATATGGTCTCAATTTATCTATTTTATTTCTCATTTTCCTTTTACTTGATGAGTGACTAGCATAAAATTCCCTAATACTTTTACATCTCTTAATCCAAAACCTACAAGTGATTCTAAACAAAATAAATAAGTTTCACGATTAGCTATGTTATTGGTTACTTTGAACTTAAGCCCTTTTGCTAAAGGAATCGGCTCTTCATCAGATGGTAACATTATTACACTAAAGTTAGCTCTATTAAAGAACATTTGCCATCCTCATATACTTATTGCACCTATATATTCATCTAAAAATTGCATTTCTCATTCTGAGTTGTCTATAATTGATTGTTAAGCCAAGCCAAGACTCTTCCTTTTATTATTTTCTTAGTAACATACTTTTATGTCATGCTTTTTGTAAAATTACCCTTCATTTTGCTAATTTTCCTAAAAGTGAAGGAATCGAGTATAAATACTTTAATGTATCTGACTTGGTGACTACAATTACTTTATAAGATTGGAAGTAATGTTAAACACCCAAATCATAGCAATGCGTGTCTTTTGTACATCAAAATATTTAACTTCATATGATAGGTATTTCTAACTAAGATAATAAACTATATTTTCCATTCCCCTATTATCTTCTTATGCAAGTATTGCTCCCACTGACTCTCTCTATTATTAGGTATAATATAAGAGGCTTTCCAGGTTACAAATGGTTGTAATATGGGGAGACATCAGATAAGTTTTAATCTTTTCAAATGCCTTTTTGCATTCCTCTATCCAATCTATCAATTGATTCTTCCTTAATTGCTTAAAGACTAGTTCACATATAGAGGTAAGCCTTGATGATAAACATAGGAATGTATTGAAGCTTCCCCAAAAATCTAATAATCTTAGTCTCAATTATAGATGTAGGCTTTTCTTAGATGGCTTTCACTTTTTTGGGATCTACTTCTATACTACGTTAGCTTATTACATATACTAAAAGTTTACCTAATGTCACTTTAGATATATACTTTTTTGGATTGAGTCTTAAGTTATATTTCTCTACTTTTGCTAGGAATTTTTCTATGTGCCATTACTTTTTAATTAAAATGGCATGACTTTGTAGAAATATGTATCCTTTTTAGTGATAAAGGTGGGTTTTATTTCATCCATAATTGCTATGAGGATTTGATTGTATCCTGAGAACCTATCTACTAAGGAGTACATGGCATGTAAGGTAGGATTATCTATAAGCACATCAATGTGCAAGAGCAAAAACTCAATCTTTGAGCAAGCCTTGTTTAGGTCTCTATAATCAACACACACTCTTAGGTGACCATCCTTCTTTGGTACATTAGCTACCCAAGTGAGAAATTCCACTACATCTAAAAAGTTTGCTTCTATTTGCTTTCTCACTTCATCTTTAATTTTGTTGGTGTATTATAGTTTCTTTCTTCATAATTTTTGTCTATTAGGCTTGACATCTAGGTAGGTAGGGATGTAATGTTGGACTTGTCTCTATTTATTTCACGTATTTCATCATAAGACTATATGCATGCCTTTTTGTGCTTCTTTAATACTTCTCCAATCAATTTTCTTTCTTTTATGAATAAGTCATGTGCTAGCATTATGATCTTATGGTTTTGTTCATTTCCTAAGTTAAATTTTAATGCATGGATAAAGTTAATATTTTGCATGCTTATTATATAATCATCATAAAGTGTACTACTATCAGGTAAGATGTCAAATAAATAAGCAAAATTAGAATTAACTTTATTAATCTTTGAGGTGAATATATTATCATTAAACAAATCTAATGGTAAAAAGAAATCATCTAAAGCACCATCTATAATATTATCTAATCTATTGTCTGCAAAGCCTAGAATGAAGTCTTAAGTAGTAGTGATCACATCTAGAGTTAAGATCCCTTTGGGTTTTTTGTCCTTTAAAGTCAAATATTCCATCTTCAAGATCTCCTCATTACCCTTTAGCTCTTCTCCTAATTAATCAGCTACTAAATTTGCAAAGATTTTGAATCCTAGTTTTTTTATGCTAGTAAGTTATATAAATATAGGTGAACTAGTATAAGAATTGCTACTAAAGAATAAATCACTTATTTCTTTGTCTAGGAAACTTATTTATCTCTTTATATCCTAATCTTGTCCTACGTGTTTGTCCTTTGAAATCTAGGAAAGTGGGAAATCCTTTACCATTCTTACTTAAACCCATTCCTAAAAACAAAGTGTATTTTTTCATGATGTTTTATATGTAAGGGTCCATCTCGTCTTTATATATCATGGCCACTTGAAATCCTAATAGCAAAGGTTGTTTTAAGTTTGGACCTGTAATGGTGTCACCTACTACTGAAACTTTTATCTCTACTATTTTATTGTTTAAAGGTAAATTAGACATTTAATAGAAAAGGGATGCTTATTCCTATGTTTATAAGTCTGTACGAAGTTATTGAACATATTGGTCTGATTGCTTATAGACTACTTTTACCTCTTAACTTGGATAAGATCTATAATTTGTTTTATTATCAATGTTAAGAAAGTACTTATCGGATTTGTCTCATGTGATTTTAATAGAATTTATAGAGTTATAAGCAAATTTGACTTATAAGGAAAAACTTATCAAGATCTTGGCAAGCGAAGTAAAAGAGTTGAGAAATAAACAAATTCAGTTGGTAAAGGTATTGCGAAGGAATCATAATACTAAAAAAGCTACTTGGGAATGAGAAGATACTATGAGGCATCAATATCCTCACTTGTTTAATACAAGTAATTTTGAAATTACTAAGTGAGGAAGGTTGTAACGCCCTATATATATAGCCTAGAACAAACTGATAATAAAATAATTTTTGAGTGCGCATGCGTGAAAAATAATAAAAAATTTTGGTATCTTATAATAAATAAATATTTTTGTAAAAATAATTAAAATTTGAATTTTTAAACATTTTGAGAATTTTATTGTATAAAAATGATTTTTCTGAAGACTTTAGTTATTAGCATATATGGATCAATGGATTAGATTTAAGTGGTTAATACTAGCCGCTAGTTCTTAACGGTATAAATAGCAAAAATTTCAATTATAGTTAGTAGAAAAAATTGTTCAAATGTTTTTCTTCTACCATTTTCTTCCTAAAGTTACAGAAGCAACTTGTGAACATCTTTATAAGGTAATCTATCCTAATCCAGGAAAATTCAATCCTAACTATGTTACTATGTGTTACTTTATACTTGACTTATGGTGAAGAAAAAGAAGGAGAAGTGGAAGCCAAGAAGAGAAAAGCCAAAAGAATGGCAGCCATTGAGGCATAACAACTTTAGAATGTTTATGCTCCATCAAAATAGAATGTGCATAGACAAATTTGTGTTTTTCCCTTAGAATTTTTGCACAATTTGTCTTTTAGGTTTTTTGCTATTTTTGCTTAATTTGTGGGGAAAATTGATGTGAATTATGCAAAAATGAGTGTTAATTATTGATAGAAATGTATTAAAATACATGTATGATGAATTGGACTTGTTTGAGGCTTGATTTGGCAAGTTAAAAAGTGAATGCATGTGCTTTTGTTGCTAATTTTTATATGAAAATCATGAAGAATTTCTATAGCATTTGAGCCTCGAGGCTTAGAATAGTGAGGGCCTCTTAAGGGACCTTATGGCTATGATCACTTGGGACACACAACTGTGAACCCCTTCAAGTAGCCAACATGTGTTGTTTTCTTCTTTTAAGCTTAAATGAATAGAATATAATGCCAATTCTTTTTATTCCAAAAAAAATTTATATGGACATTAAAAACTATATAGAATGAGTACTTGACTAAAAAAAAAAGGCTAAATACATATGCATATAATGATGATGTTAAATGGGGACTCATAGCTTATGTGTTACGAAAATTGAAGAACTATCTAGAACTTATGCTTCAAGTGAACTATGATTATAATAATGTATTATTGAATTATAGAATGATAATTCCATAAGAAAAATGAGATTTATTCATATGATATTGTAGATTTTTTGTACTAAGGATAAGGTAGTTGTGTTAACTTGGCTCTACATTAGGACCATTAATCTTTTGCCCAGCAAGGATTTAGAATCAAATCTTATTTATTCCCTAATAATAAAACTTTTCTTACATTCTAATGTTTATCAATCCTTTTTTTTTTACATTCTAATGTTTATCAATCCCGTATCCTATAAACAAGTATTATAGTTAAAGAAACATAAATATCTCTTTACACATGATGAAATCAAAGAGCAATAATTGAAATATAAATAATAAACCTAGCATAAATATAAAAAAATATTGTACATCAAAAAATGGGCTTTTCATTATTTGTTTAATAACCTAATAATTACTTGTAATTCCATTGGAATTGGTAATAATTGCCAAACTCTTCTCTAGGAGATTAGCCATGTTAAAATACATTTTGTTGTGACTTTTACTAGGGAAAAATAAAAATCATTTTGTTGAGAAATCACTAATTGTTTATGTAAAAATCCTTAATGTGAGGTTAAATTTTACAAGTAAAATAATTAGTTACTTATTACTATGACACCCTTCACTTGACCTAATTATTGGACTCGAATGAGAGATAGACACAAACTGATATTAGAACTACTCTTGAAAATAGTCATAACTTAAAAACCTTTTTGATAACTTATTTAACTTTAATATCTTGAATCAACAAAAATTGTATCAAAGGTATACTATTATGGGTCACCATGTTAAAAATCTGATAGCATAATAGTTATGCAGTGACACTAGCCTAAATAGTAACCTATAAGAAAAACACTTCTATATGCACTCAACGATCACAACAAAATCCAACATGATCCTTTGTAATACCCTCACCCGATTCTTAAAGAAACCTGAAAAGAGAGCTACTTCCATATGGTTACCCATCCTAAGATTACTCTTGGATTTCATTCATTTAACACTTACTGATTACATTATAGCTAACATATTGGACTATTATTTTTCACATGTTTCATTATATTGTCATTGTATTAGTCATAATACATGGATAAAAACTTTTATTTCATCTAAAAAGTATTTTTCAGAAAATTGGGTAGTATAACAGCTACCTAGATTAAAGCTAGAAATTTACATGTAAAAAAAATCACACTTCTATATATCAGTCATCACTCACATCCATATGGACCCATCTGGTCCTC
>CANXYI011873562.1:0-10086 GCA_948208565.1 Hura crepitans | reverse complement strand
CCATAATGTCCTTCGATTGGGCTTTTATCACTAGAGTGCCATACACAGGGCAAGCCATCACTTCAACTTTAGAAGGTGAGGGAGTTATTAGGTTTTGTCCCTTAGGATCACTCTAGGAGCATTTGATGTACTGACTTGCACGAGAGGTGGATGGATGTGACTTCATCAAGTCAATTCGAACTGGATCAATATGTGCATTATTTCTTCATTTATTTGTTGGGCATAACATTGTTTGCCAATGCTAATGGCAATGTGAGTTAGAGCTTCCATCCTATCATGGAGCAGGTGCAAGACATTGGCTTATGGAACTGGTGTTGTTCCTCTCTCGGTTGGGTCTTTCAAAGCTTCAACTTGGCTATTCACACAAGGAAAAGCCATTGATTTATTTAGGGCTTCATGTCAAGTGTTCTAGTAAGTAATCTATTTTGATCCTTTTTTCACTTCATGTGGTCTTTTACAATTTTAACCTTATGCTTCTGCCTTTGCAGGTTTGGGCATATAAGTTACATTTACTGTGTCAACCTTGTGAGTTAGACATCCCTCATTAATACCCAGTAATAGATAGATAGGTTTGACCATCTTCATGTCTTTAGAATGCATCATCTTTGATGTAGCATCGCTAGTATCTTAGCTCTAGGACTTCGCCTGGTGTGAGTATTTCTTACACATGAAAATTTCTATTATTAGTATAGGTGATTTATAACCAACACTTACCTTCACATATTAACTTGGCATGGTGTATCTTCCCACTTGAAGAGATGCCAAATTTTCTATGTTCTGCTTGAGAATTATCTTTTTGAAGGCTATTGTTGAACACTCTAGAGGCTTATTCATGGTTTTTAGGAGAGAGAATAATAAGCTGGCATATAGGGCCTGATGTATGTCCTATCCCTTAGAGTCCTCCCAATTTGATGTTATTTGAGAGGTATATTAATGATCTAGAGTGTGTGTGGGGCATGAATGCTAGTGTCCTAGGAAGCACATTGGTGGAGAATGATAGAGAGAGTATCCTCTTTTAGGCATCTACTCACCTACTACCTCGAGTCCCTTATACCTCAAGACCTCCTCTTTAGGTAAATTGCTTAGTCTTTTGCTCTTTATTCTTGAAATCATCTTCACACTTTGTGTTGTATTACAACCTACTATCACTTCTTTTGAAGTTGGACCTTCTTCGGTAAGGAAAAGGGCGAGAACTATTCCTAGTTCTCTTGGTTCATAGTTTTCACATCCTCTCACTCATATTGCTAGGAGTGGAGCTTCTACTCCGTCTATTAGTCAATCATCACTACTTGATGAAGTTGTAGGCATATTGACTAATATACCAATGCCGAGCTATATGCAATATGATATGGATGGAGAGCTATCCTCTGCTTACCTTTACATTAAGAACAACTGGCCAGGTCCCTTTGAGCCAGAGAACACCATATTTGTATGGTATTTTTACTACTTATTGTGCAATTTTTATTTGATGTGACACTTTTTTCTTGATTTGAATAGGTAAAGAGGGCATAGATAGAGAGGAACACTCCCATGGTGGAAGCTTTTAGAAGGGCAATGATTGATGAGACTAGAGTCCTTGCTGTAAGCAATTTCTTGTAATGGTTAGTTTATGCAAGTGTGTATATATGACTGTATGTTATAAATTGATCCTTCATTCTTTTACAGAGTGAGTTGTCAAGGAGAGTTGTTGCTTTTTGCGAGACTAGGAAGAAATTAAGAGCCTTGAAGATTTTTGAAAAGTTGGTGCTTTCTATTGTTAATATGGATACTGAGGATGAGGATAATACTAAAGAGTAGGATAGATGGTAGCTTTATTATTTTTCTTATGAAAAAGGCCCAACCTTTGTATATACAAACATTAGTACATAATCTTTTAGTTCAAATACAATTTTGAGTCCTTATATATAAATGTTTGATAACTAGTGACACTACCCATAATTAAATATCATGTTCCAACAACAATTCATCAAATGAGTGCCTTTTTGTAGCAAGACTTGCTTTAAAAAAGGTTAATAGTTCTTGGTCCAAGCGGATGTAATGCACGAAGGTCCATGTGAATGTTCTTTCTTATTGGTAAATAGTACTCTTATGACCTATCTCAATTTGTTCGTGCAAACTATGACATCTACTTCAAATATTTTGAGGTCCATATAGACTTCCTCATATGTTTTAAATTCTTTGTCTTAGCAGGAAAAGGAATATTGAGGGTTGGGGCCTATAAATATCTCTCCTCTCCTTTCTTCATGCCATACATCACCTTATCTCTCTTCTTTAATCAACAATTGTCCAAAATTTTAGAATCAAAGGCTTCTTAGACTTCGAACATCCTTACTCCTTTTTTTGCCCTTAGATTTTTGAGAAAAGTGAGGATTGACTAAAACTTTTTGAATGCCGTTGTGTAATTTTAGGACCTTATGTTCCATGTGTTTATCTTCAATCATCAGGAAATTACCTTGACTCTAGAGGAATTTATTGCTATTTTGAATTTTCTTATTGGTCCACATAATCCCTTAGCTTTTCCTTCTTTTAAGGAATAATACCCCATAGATATTGTCTTTGTATTGGGTGTTTCTCCTTCTATGGTTCAAAAGGCATTTATAGTGTAGGCCTTATTTCTTTGCATGCAATTTTGGACTTTGGTCACAAGTTCCCTATCAACTCTATAGAATGGTCGAAGTGCATTCTGCTATGTGTCCTTGGTAATTAGTTGGTAGTTACTTTCAAGGATGAGCTATGTGATTTCAAGGTCTTTCGACTTTTGATTGAAATATGTTCTGGTTGTAATCCTTTTGGTGTCTTTCTAGCTAAAACCATTCGAGGATTAGATGCTCTGAAGAAAGAGGACATCGACTTTATAGCTAGGAGCCCACTTATTTTATTGGTATGCATAGAGAGCCCTTGCGGGTTTTCCCTTTAGCTTTTATTATTTTTTATTTTAACACTAGCAGGTTTGCCTAATTTTTTCTTAGGTAGTCCTTTGAGGATTTTCCAACGTAACTGCCCTTTTTCTTAGATTTGGTTGTAAGAGAAATTGGGATTGCTTATATCTCCTTCTAAAAGGCTTTGGGTGAAATATGCTCTAAATCAACATTGTGGCAGGAAGCTTGAGAAGAGATTTGACACTCATAACCAATGGATTGCATGGCTTGGCACTATGGTTGAAGTGTGATAGAAGTGTCCTTGGTAAAAAAGCACTCATTTTTCCTAGTCTTGTCATTCGGGTTGTGTCCCTATGATTGGCTTGAGACATGCTACATTCTATATTCCTTCTTAGATCTAGTGGCAATTTAGCCTATTGCGAATAGTTCCTTTTGAACCTTTAAGATTTCAAAGTGGACTTTCGATGTGCCATTTCTTACACTATTTTCCAGACTTATAGAGACAACGTGTTATCCTAAGAGAGGTAACTGATCATTAAACTTGCATAGTTAGTACATATGATAATTACAAAGAATGGATTTTGAGTACAACTAGAGACAATAGGATATTAATGGTGAAGAGTAAATATGAAAATGATACTTTTATATCTAGAAAGAGGAGATGTGTTTAGAGTTTAATCATTTTTATGACATCTCTCAACTTAATAAAAGTTTGCATGTCAATGATCATGCCTAGAGCACTTTTGCTATTAATTTCATTTAAAACTAAACTATTTAATCTTGGCAAATATATTAATTTTCTATTGATAATATTATCATTACTAATCAACATTTAAAGGTTTTCTTAATTAGACATTTTCTCTCAGATACCCTAATTTTTGCTTAAAGTGCCTATTAGGTTTCCACCTTATTGGGGTGTCCTAATTTTTACCTAAGTCACTTTGTTTGGGTTTTCAACTTAGTGGAGTCTTTTTTTTCTAACAAAAGTACTTGTTTTACTTTTCCATGTTGATAGGTTTTGAGAACTCATTGCCTTCTAGATCTGAGATCTTGACACCTTCGTGTTTAAATATCTTCTTGACTAGATTTGGGCCTTCATAATTGGGCTTGAATTTCCCTTTGCGATCTATCGACAAAAGTCTAGTTTGTTTTAGTACCAAGTTGCCTTCTTGTATGGGTATAGGCTTGACTTTCTTATTGTAAGCTTTAGCAATTCTCTTTTAATATAATTGCATATGATAAAAAGCTTTATGTTGTTTTTCATTAATTAATTCCAACTATTTATATATGTTTTTAGACGATTTTACTTCTAGTATATCTGCCTCTAGCACTACCTAAGTGATGGTACTTCAATCTCTATTGTTAGTACTACCTCTATCCCATACAATAATGAATAAGGTGTGGCTTGATTAGATGTCTTGACAGTTGTTTTGTATCCCTACAGTGCAAACGATAGCATGTCTACCTAATCTTTATAAGTAACTGTCATCTTTTGCAAAATTTTCTTGACATTTTTGTTAGCTCCTTCAACCACATCGTTAGCTTGAGGTCGATACATAGAAGACTTGTTATCTTAATTTTGTACTTCTACAAAAGCTATCTAGTCTCACCCTAAAATTGTACCCCGTTATCTAAGATGACTTGTTGTGGTAATTTGTACCTACAAATAATGTTTCTTTCAATAGATTTTACCATCTATCTTGCCTTGAATTTATTAAAAGATTCAGATTAAACCCATTTTGTGAAGTAATCAATCACTACCACTGTGTATCTATGTCCTTTTGTAGCTGATGGCCTTATTTCCCTAATTATGTCAATACCCCATATAGAAAATGGCTAGGGAAATGACAAACTACTCAAGTTATTAGGTGAAATATGACTTAAGTTTCCATAGATATAGCATTTATGACATTTTTTGACATAGTTATAGCAGTCCGTCTCCATGGTCATCCAATAATAACCTAATCTCATCATCTTCTTCGCAAGATTTCTCCCATTCATGTTAGGACCACAAACTCCTTCATTTACTTCTATGAGTATTTTCTAGGCTTTTGATTCATCTACACATCAAAGCTGAATTTTGTCCCACTATCTTTTGTACATCATTCCTTGAAATGAGATGAATTAAGTAGATAATTTCTAAAGGAATTTCTTATCTTTCTCAATTGCATGTTTTGAATATTGTCTAGTTTCTAAGTAGGTTTGGATGTCATGGTACCAAGGTAAGTCATAATTGGTTTGTTTGGTTGTAATGTTGACTATAACGGTATAGGTTCGGCAACTTCATTTACTGAAATACATAGGTTATGGTAGCTCCCTTTAGGTGTGGTTTGATACAAACATTAAGGTGGCTAGGGCATAAGTGACTTGGTTCACTTCTCTAGGAATGTGATGGGAAATGCAATGGTTAAATACTTTAAATAGGTCTATGAGCATCCTAACATACATGCCTAGGTTTTCATCCTTGATCTCTCAATTAACCTTCATTTGTTACATTACTAGCATCGAATCCCCATACATATCAACTACCTTTACCCCCATCTAATATAGAGTTTTGAGCCCAAACACACATGCTTCATATTTTGCAATATTGTTAGTTGCTTAAGACTCCAAATTTCTAGCTAGGAACCTCTATTCACCTTCTGGACTGATGATTAGTGCACCTATATTTACACCTTTCTAATTGACTGCCCCATTAAAGAACATTTTCCATCATTCTTAGGAAATTGCCCCGAAGTATTCATCTAGAAATTCAAACTCCTCTTGCTTTTCCTCTATGGGCTATTATGCTAAAAACTCAACTATTGCCATCCTTAGTGACATAGGAGATGTCAAATTCATGCAAGAGTAGAATATATCATCCCCTTTTACCCACTAAAAAAGGTGTAGTTTGTGAGTACCTTAGGGGTCCTATTTTGCTACTACCTTTACTTTGTAAGATTCAAAATAATGACATAGCTTTTTAGAGACCCAAATTACTCCTAAACATATCTTCTCTACTTCTGCATACTTCTATTCATAAAGAAGCAACTTCTTACTCAAGCAATAAACTACATTCTCTACTCTAGCTTCATCTACATGTGCAATGAGGGATCCCATGGAGGACTCTTGGACTGTAAGGTATAAGATAAAGGATTTACCTAGTTTAAAAGGTCTTAGAATGGGAGGTTTTGTAATGCCTATAAGTAAAAGCTCCATGAATAATACCACTAAAGATAAAAAGTATTCCTAGAGTGTCGGGTCATCTTCAAAAGGCTCAAGATAGGGGTATTGGTAATGAACTTCAAGGGGCCATAAATGATGAAATCAACTTAATTAAAAAATTTAGCAGAACCAATAAATTATTTTAGGCTATAACTTAGTAGGCCATATAGAGTCCAATTAGGAATGACTCGGGATATGCATAGACACACCAAAAAATGCCACACCCTGAAGGTTAAGAATTCCCTTGAGTCTATTGGTTAAAGAATTTTTGAATTCCGAGGTTGTTTGTAAATTTTTAAAATTTTAAGCTTTTGGATGTAAATCGAGATAGTTGGTTAACTGCCCTGTCGATGAGATTTGGCAATCAAAATTTTATAAGCCCCTAAATGTGACCAATCAAGTATTTTTAAAACAAACTTGATGATTTTTAGAGGTTCGATTGATTTTTATAAATTCCCCAAAGTTTCTAATGAAGTTAAGCTTTCTTAGGTTGTTCAAGTGGTGTGTGGGCCCCACCCATGCTACCTTAGCCACTATAAAATGGCCCAAAGTGATACATGGGTGGCCACTTAGCCATTTCCACTCACTCTCCACCTTTCTCCTTCTTTTTTCCTCTTGCTCTAGCTAATGCCATTTCTAGCAAAATTCGCTATTTTCATTCCCTTTTTACAAGTGTTTCTTATGTCCATTATAGCTAAAAATCATCTTAATATGTTATACATTGAATTCTGAAGGTGTTAAAGGCCACATGAATGGCTAGAACTCAAGGAAATTTAAGATAGCTTAAGGTGTTCATCAAAGAGGACTAAAAGGGCAACTTCTTATTCATAAGTATTTTAACCCTTTTTAATTTATTTCCTAGGGGATTGTATAATTCTAAGAATACCAATATGATCGGAATTTAATTTGGCGATGTGTGAATTTTGGTGAATTTTTGAAGGGCTTATGGTGCGTATGGAATTAAAGCATAAGGTGAGGATTTGGTGACTTTCTTTAAGCTAGAAAAGTGGAGTTTAACACTTTAAATTTAGATGTAAGTGAATTTAAGCCATTTAAAGCATGTGTGGTTAATTTTCCATCAATGAGACTTGGGAAACTTGTATGTAATTAGTAGAATAGGTGGTTTAAGAATGTGATTTGATGGACTATGTGTATAATTAGGCTAATTATGTGTGGAATGAATGCTTAGGATGACGTTTAGATGAAAAGAATACATGAAAGATTGAGTTCTCTACTTGGGCGAGAGGTGTGTGTATAAGGGGTATGAGGTCTTTTATGTCTTACTAAGGTAGTTATGGTATGATCTCTAAGGCATTTAACATGAAATGATGATTAAACTTTAGTTGTAAGTAGTGAAACTTATGATGTTTTGGTGGGTGACTTTATTTGGTTAAGAGTTGTCTTAGTGTGAAAGTGATAGTATAGGTTGTGTACATAGTTTATGGAATGCTTTTTGGGTTTCTATTGATGGGATGTCATGTGTAGGTGAAGAATTTAGTGAGTTAAGGCTTGTATGTGTGTGTAGCTAATATGGCCGAGGCATGTTTATAGTGTACATTGGCCTAGTTTGCATTGTAAAAGTATAATATATGCATAAGCATGCTTGTGTGATGTCTAAGTGTCCATAAACATGTTTAAATGTGATAGAAAGCATGTATATGGCAAAATAACACTTGTGGCCGAGGGCTTTGCAAAGTAAAATGACATGAAAATAAGGTATGGTCGAATTAGCATTTATATGTGCAATGGCATGACATTTATGGCATTATGTATATGCCATGATTTAGGTTGATTTACATGTTTAGTGTGGCATGAAATGAGCAACATATGGGAATTTTTTAAAGAATGGAAAAAGATTGAAGAATGAGCTTAAAATTGATCTAAAATGGCATGAAAAATGGTTTTGAAAATGGATTAATTTTAGGCATGGAAATGTACCTTGAAGTGACCTAAAATGTGATGTTTATGTAAGTTGGCATGTGAGCTATTTGAATGGTAAATGGATGTCCTTCTTTGAGGTTAGCTTTAGGCCTATGGAATTGCATGACTATTGGTGTAATTGGCACTAAAAAAGGACTTAAAATGAACCTGGCATGGTCATCGCAATTAGGAAAAATGACATATAACTATCCCGCAAAAGTATGATTTGGGGACTATAATTAAATAAATGTTTAACATTAGTATATTTGAGCCAAAATAATTAGCTAGACTTAATTTAATATACTTTAATTTATGCCTCAAGAGTTGAGTCAAAAAGAGATAGAAAATTTTACCCATAGTTGCCCAACAGGGCTAAAAATGACCTGTAACTATTCAGGTCAAAATTTGACTATTTGGTAAAAATTTTATCTATCTATTTTTCAATTCCCTATATTATAAAAAGATGATCAGTAAGAAAATAAACTTAAAATGAAGTCAGATGGTCCATTAGTTAGACACCTACTAGATAGGTTGACTAGTCAACTTAGGGATTAGCAGCTGCTAAACTATCTAGTTATTAGATTGCACTAGTGCAGCGATTGAGGTTCATAATTGAGCTATTGTACTAGTCTATAGGGTAGGCACTTCTTTTCATTAACTAGATATCAGACTATACTGGTGCAGTGGTGATGGTCTCCAGAGGGGCCACTATACTAATCTATTGGGCAGACACCGAAGGAAATGCTTTGATATGATTAGTACCCTTAGAAGGTCTATGGATAAATCCTTATACACAATTACTCAGTATCTTTGTCCTTTGGGAGGTTCTTATGAATTGATCCCTACAGGCTATGTTAGGTTAGTGTAGCAATCATGGTCCAAAATGTGGGCCATTGCATAACTTTCAGTTACCTCTTAGTCCAGTGTTTGTAAGTGTCATTTATCTAGTCGGGGCTATGAAAATGACTTAAAATAATGGAAAATGTTAATTTGAATTGGTATTTTCTGACAATGAGTTTTAATAAATACATCGTAGTGGCATTTTGGTAATTTTAAAGAAATAAGACATACCATTTATATGACATCAATCATTTGGCATATGGCTCACACACTACACCTAGACTATTGTTTTTATTTGTATGTGTGTACTAATGCATGTTTTAAATGGTTTAGATTTGCTTACTAAGTTTTATACTTCGCAAGTAACAAGGATAAGCAAGCTAGCCTCAGTGATCGTGTAGTGTAGCTATATAATAGTTGAAGGGTAAAGGAAGTTGTTTTCTTTCTTTTAGTAGTGGCACTCATGTAATACCCTTTAGGTTTGGGTTAACATGCTTAGAAGCTACTATATTTATATATACAACCTATATGTCATGTATATAAGCTGTTATGGGGTTTGTTTGATTTGTGTGTGAATGTGTTAACTGCGGGCCTGAGGCCCTGTGTCATGCCCATGGTTTGAGGCTCTATGAATAATGCCACAGGGTCTGAGAAATGTGCTTGGGTTATCGAGTCACTTGCATATGGACCGAGGCAGTGGCACTAATCATGAAACTTCGAGGGGCTTTAAGTTGAAGAAAAAGTTGAAATTTAAAAATTTAGCAAAACCAATAATTCTTTTAAGCAGTAAGGAATACATCTGTGCAATAAAAAAATTTTCAGGCAAGGATTGACTCGGGATGTGCTCGGACGGACGCAAAAATATCGGGCCTTAAAGCTCAAAAATTCCATTAGGTCCACTAGTGAAAGAATTTTTGAAATTAGAGGTTGTTTGCAAATTCTCAAAATTTTTAAAGTTGGCACACAAATCAAGGCTATCTAAAAACTATCTTATTGATGGAATCTAGCCACAAAAATTTACCAGCAGATAGAGGGGATTAAAATATGAATTTTAAAATGAACAGCATAATTTTTTGAGGTTTGAGTGAATTATTGTGAATTTTTAAAGTTTCCCAAAATATTGAGATGGTTTGGCATTTTTTGGGAAGTGGGCCCACCTCATGCCAAGTGGCCAACCTCACATGACAAGTGGATTTCCACTTGGATGAAGGAATTTTCTTCCTCCCTTTCTCCTTGCTATTGT
>CANXYI011873546.1:0-24629 GCA_948208565.1 Hura crepitans | reverse complement strand
AATAAAATATTCAGAAAAAATATCTATTGACCTCAGAAAATTATAATTCCTCTTCTATCATACTCAATGGAATTTTTGAGGTATAGGGTATGGTATTTTCGAGACCATCCGAGCACATTCCGAAGTTATCCCGATCGGACCTTATTTTATCTCTATAAACAGTAGTTCTTAACCTAAAATGAATTATTGGTTCTGCTAAATTTTTTTATTCATTCATTTTCCCTATTTTCAAGCCCGTTAAAGTTTTATGACCAATATGCCAGTCATCAAACTTGAAATGACGACCCGTACCATGGGGAATATCACTCGAGCCCCGAAGGTACTGTTCATAAGACCCTGATTGTCAGGCATTACAATACTATTCATCCAAGAAGAATAGTATTTCCTAGCCCCATTTTCCTGTAAAAACATAGTTTCCTACAATTCTCTAAGGTGTTGTGAAAGATCTTTAAAATGTTGAGCTATATAATGTAAGGTATTAGTAAGATACTGAATCTGATTGTAAACCCAGATAAAGTTATATCGATAATATTCCCTACTGTCATGATACCATGTGAATTAAAAAAACAACATATCTCATTATTCTTGGAGGTTATCATGTCTTGCTTTCTATATATTAATGTGTTCGTAGAGAATCCTTACCAGATTCCTCAATTGTCTCTTTTTAAATAGGCTTCCACTTGATTCCCCTTCACTGGTCTTCCTCTTTCTTTTTTGATGTTCCTAAATTTCATTCATAAAGATTTCTTTTTCAACCTCTAGTTTTTCTTTCTCTTGTCTGAATAATGTCATCTTAATATCCATTACGTCCTCTAACTCTTGCCTAACTTGAGTCTGAGCAAACATTTGACCTTATAATGTTCTTATCTCTTTTTAAAGCTGGTTATTTTGTTGGTTTAAGCTAAAAACCTTTTATTCAACCTCCATTACTGCTTTTATCTGTTCAGAGACATTTTTTACCTCTTTTCTTATGCCATTATGAATATCCTTCTATTGCTTCCAATCTTACAATGCTTATATTCAATATTTTTAAATGGTTCCATGCCTTTTCTATCCTTTCAACTCATGCTCTAAAGTTTTCATCTTCGTAACCAAAATCGAACCTATATAGCCCCCCACTTATTGGATTGAATTGAAGAAAGCCTAATTGTCTTCTTACCATGGTAGGTGCATATACAGTTCTACCCCATGGTCCTAGTAAAGGGATCCACTGATATTCTCCTCAGCTAATCAACATGTTTACCCTTTTTTTCCAATGCAGTATCAAGATATGTCTTCTTCTGTGAATTCTTGGAAAAACTGCAATCATTTTTTAGTTTTAGGTTTTACATTCTGCCATTCTGCTAACCCAAATTTGGAGATATGATTCTTACACACATTGAAATCTTTATCATACTTGAGTTATGGAAATTAGAATGATGAAAGGCACTTAAAATGATTAAGAGCCCATATGTATAGGAGCAGAAGGCATGTGGTGAATTGTCCCCCTCCCTCTATGCGATAAAGGGTTAATACTTTGAAAGTTTCTGCTAATATACACTGTGCTAGATCTCCTATTTTGGCTATTTGATTAAAATAAGTAATTACTCTCTCATCTACCTGATTCACATATCTTAGGAACAAAACCAGCCTATAAATTAGCAATGCTAGGACTCGAGAGCCTCTTTCTTTACCCATATGTTCTTAAGCAAAATTAATCAAAGGTTCGACCTTTATAGCCCTAGTATCAGGACCTTTCTATCTCAATAGATAATCTGCATGTAATCCCACTATCTTGGCTAACTAATTTCTTCCCTTCTTAGTTCTAGAATATTTATAGGTCTTAGGAGTCCTATCAATATTAAGTATGAACCTATACTCCTTTAAAGTAGGAGTCAAATTAATATCCCTAATAGTGAAGCACTTATAACTGGGATCCCAATAATGTATCATGGCTTTAATCATCTTCTAAGGCCTTGAAATAAACATTAAGTTAGTGATCCATCCATATTTCTCATCAAATTCTCTTCTTTGCTCTAGGGTTATTTGCAATTAGAAAATGTCTTTAAATGGCTTCCAGTCACTCGTTGGAACACAACCTCTCCTATTTTGGGTAAAGGTAACATCTTTCCCACTGGAATGTTGTCTCCCCCATCTAGCCAATTGGCTTATTTAGCTTTAAGCATAGAGAATTCTAAGATTGTTTCCACATTTAGACCATTTAGACCAGTTCTCTTTAGAGCTTTCATAGTGACTTAAGGTTATTATAACCAACTGGCCCCGATAAAACATTTTGTAAATATAATAGATTAAAATATGCACATGATGGTAAAATTGCAAATATGTTTTGGCAATATGAGTTCAATAATTTCACTTGTCAAGATGCTAATTGGGGAGAATCAAATCACTTTATTGATAAGAGAGAGAAAGATGCATGATCATTGCACTTACACCTATTTAGTTAAAGAGATATATGTCACTAATTCCTAAATATTCTACTAAGTAGTGACACATTTCTCTTTAATACATTATGTTGTGTATTACAGCAAAAAGAAAAAATACAAAATATATAAATAGAAAGCCTTTCTTTCTCTAATACTGGCCTCTCTTAGGTTTCTTACTCTCTTTCAACCTGAATGTAGACCAGTGGTTGACTACAATAATCAATTTCATAACACTAGGCTGGTATCCAAGGACAAATTTAGGGTATTCCATTAAGGCATCTATCAAAGTGGTAAGCACCTGCAGATATGAGTGTTGAAGGGATTAAATATCTTAACTGGCCATTACAGGTGCACAAAAGCTCATTTATGTCTACCCAATTATCCTAATTTCTATAAGGATCAATCAATGGGTTCTCTATGTAACTTCTACGACAATGCACAGTGTAATTGAAGAAACATTTGACTCTTTGTTAAGTCATATACCACTCTTCTTCTATCTTGAAAATAACTAACGTATAGCTATTTGTATCATCCTATAACAATTTCATCCACTAATTCGACATCATAAAATTAAGCATTTATTTAGTAAACAATGAAGTATGAGTTAGGTTATTGATCTTCTCCATATAACAAGCTAATAACCTTCTCTTATCTAACACTATTCCTATATAAAAGCATTTACATAGGTACCACGAAAAGCAATAGGCCTCTTTTGGTAAACCTGACAACTTGCTTAGTAGGTACATATAAGCAATTCATATATAAAAACTCAAGATGTCAATCTCTAAATTTTAGTGGGCCTAATATTAAGCTGTGTTGGCTCAATAATGTTACTTGTAATCTGTACATCATTTTTTTATTTCTTCATTTTAAAGCTTGAATCATAATATTCTTGGCCAGCTCAAAAAGAAGTTCTCTAGCTCTAACAGTGAAAGTGTTCTCCATAACAAGCAAAATGACATAAATTGCACAACTCATTTTGGCAAAAGGCATTATAAAGAAAAAAATGAATGAAATAGATACTTGTGTACATATTTTACATTTAATTTTCATTCTTGGTCCCTAGAGTTTATCATTGTTAGGTTAAGAGTGACCTCTAAAATCATTGTGTGGTGTTGAAAGTTTACTTCTAAAAGGAAGTATCGTCATCATGGTTTAGGATCCAAATCAATATTCCTTGCTATTATCCATATCGGACTAGCAGAGAATCCCATCATATCACTACTGACAAATTAGGTGATTTGGTTGAGAACTTTTCATGACCCAATACTTGTTTTCCCTCGGTGGTACCCCTACTTTGTTCTCATCCTATACCTAGGAAAGGGAAAAAGATCAATACTGACCCAAAGTGGTGTGTGTGATTAATTATGATTTACAATTTTAAAACATATATGCCATCTATAGAATTGTGATTAATGATCAATCAAACATGCATCAAACACAACATACAAACCTATAAAAAAAAGTTACCCAATGGAGTCGCCAGCTGTAGCTGACCCTCTAAAGCATTAAAAACTAGGAATCGCCATTAATTAAAATAATTGTAATTAGACACTGAATACTAGTCTACATGTTATTGGGTTTAGAGGTCTTTATACTGTATCTCTTGGTCATGCCAATTGTTAAAAAATAATACATTTTTAGTCGATAATAATTTATTTTTCCATTTTTCCTAAAGCTATAATTTTATATTTTTTGCTAATTCATTAAATTGTAAATAAGTCAATACTGACTTATCTACTTTATAATTTATAAAATTTATTAATTTTAAATTTGATATTGACTTTAGGAGAATGGTATAATATTGCAAGTTAGGCAACTCATAAGATTTTATTCCTTAAAAGGAAAAAGAATTACTAATTCAGAAGATTGAAATTTGGCTTCAAATAGCTTCATTCATTTTACAAATTGCGTTATTTTTTTATTATAAAATTTATTTAATTTATTAAGTCAATTCCAACTTTAGCTATCTCAAAAATTTAATAATATTATAAATTTATTTTTAAGAGTCAATACTGCCTCTAAATTAGGAATTTAGTAAAATATTATATAATCATTTATTTCCATATATGTAATATTAAATCATTTTTGAACATTTCATAGAATAGCCCAAAATATCAATTTTTTTTAAAGAAATTTATTTGGAATTATCTATGATATTGTATATTGCTTTGACTATTTCTGAGGGTAATAATTTAGGGGTCGATATCGATCCTAATTTATACCTATAAAATTTTAAATGACTTTTTTTTCGAGGAGTGCATGAAACATGCAAGCTTACCCAAATTCTTCTCTCTTTTTTTTAGAAATAATAATTATCAATTTTTTTTTGTTGATGGAATATGATATTTTAGTTCCATTTAAAACTTTTTTATGTTTATGACTTAATTAAATCCCTTCTTTAAAGACCCAATAAAGGATTCATATTCGACATTATCTAAAGGAATTTTTTTAACATTTGATTTTTATTCGCTTGCTTACTACAGTTGAATTACAAAGGAAGATGATTTTTATTCTAATTCCACCTTTTCGTTCAGAGCTTTTCGAGTATTTTCTTTTCAAAACAATAATCCTAAATTTTGTTAGGTTGAATGATGTTAATAACTTATTTGTTAAATCGTAAGATGCCTCATTTTCTCATTATGGCATCATCTTAAAAGGCCTTTTAAATAAATATAAATTATTAGTTTATTTATACCTAAAAAAATTGTGCAATCATCACAAAAATAAGAAAATTAAATGTATAACAAATGGAAGTGTAATTATGTTGGAATTTGATAAAATCATATTTAGTATGACATTATTAAAGTTTAGTTTCATTCTAATCTATTCCTATCACTTCACCTAACTAAAGCAATTTAAATTGGTTTTAGTTAATTTTTTAATTATTAATGACATTTAGTTATTCTATTATTATTATTATTTAAATCACTAAAAGTTTCAAATAACACCCTTATAAAGCTAAAATTACACCAACAACTGTTATAAAACCATAACTACTCTAAGTAATTAAAATAAAATTATAAGGAAAATTTAGTGTCTAAATTAATAATTGAATTAAAAAATATATAATTTTTGAATTTTAATTAATTTGTATCTCAATTGAAAGATTATTTACATTTAAAACCTTAGGTATTAATAGGTAATTTTCTAAATCAATTTACACTAGGATGGGTAAATTCATAAATAGTCCTCCATGTTTTAGTTTTTTATTTGCATCTATCAAGAAGGACAAAAATGCCCCTTCTAGAATATTCTGTCCTAATAACTAAGTAGGGCTTTTTTTTTGTCTTCTTTCATCCTTAACCCTACATTTAAAAACCTCTTAAAAATTCTGTCTTTATTTTTTGCCACTCTTCTCTTTCTCTTTGTTCTCTTTCTTTCGCTTATGTTCCACTCTCTCTTCACCTTTCCTTTTCTTCCTATTCTTTTTTCTGCCTATATTCTACTCCCCTCTTCAGCTTCTCTTTATATGATCTCTTCTTAGTTTAGACCTAAACCTTCTTACTATCGTTTAGAGGTTCGATTAATTATTTTATATATGCCTTCTGGATAAGGATTTACCAAGATGGGTTCTTCTCAAACCAAAATTGCTTCGAATCTAATGAAAATGGTTTTTATCCATCTTTTTTTTTCTTGTGTTTTGTTGTTTTTTATATTTTCATTTTTTGACTTTCTTTTCTTTTTCTTTTGGTTCTGATTCGGTGATTAAAGGTCTCTACCAAACCATTGTAGCAATTTTATTTTAGAAATACTAGATCTAAGACATTTTTTATTTGTCTTTGCATGATGACTTATATTAAGACTAAAAAAAACCCTCTTTTTTTAAAGATGCATAAAAAAAATTTTGTTTTTTGGTTAAACTTACATTCCATCTATTCTCCTTAGCTCTATCAGATCCTGCATTTATTTTATTAGGTTTGTATGTTTCGGTCTATTGGCATAGTTTGAGGGGAATAAAAAAATTTTGGGTTTTTTTTTATATGTTCCTCTTTTTTAAAAAAATATCTCTTTCTTTTTCTTGTTTTATTAGAGAAAAATTTTAAAACTGTTAGAACCATTTATCTTTCCTTTGACCATATTTTGTCTTCTTTTTTTTTTTTGTTTGATTTAGTTATCTTTCATTTATTTTGGTTTTATACATGTATGTTTATCCTGCTTTGTGTTTTAGCATGTATACTATCTATTATATCCTTTTTGCTTTTTCTGGTTTTGAATCTGAGGAAAATTTGTGTATATATTCGTTTATCTTATGATTCATTTTATTTCTATTTATTTAATGCATGCTGAATCAAAGACTTTTTCATTTTCTAATTTGGATCTAAATCTCTAATGTTGATCTATTTTTTTTGGGTTTTGTGGCTCCTAAACTTTATTTTTAAATCTATGAAAATCTTATTCTACAATCATCATTCTTCTGCTTTGGGTGTTATTATTTAAAAAATTTCTAATTAACACCTCATTAGTATTGAAAAACTACGATTTTTTTATTATTTTTTCTTGTGTGCTAACATTCTCATTTTCTGGATACATATTTCAGTTTCTATGCTTGTATCCATTATTAGTCTTTATTCTATACGTTAAGATTTAATTGCCTTTAGATTTGGTATTCGATCTCATGGGTATTTTATTGGATCTACTTATTCTTAAAACTTTAATCTTTTAAATGTTAAACATTTTTTAAAATAGATTCTTTAAAAAAATTAAAAATATTTTTTATTTATTGCCTAATGATGAAACAGAGACCTTCAAAAATTGAATTTTATTTTTTATTTACCAGTTTGCCCCTCTAAAATATATAACATGGATATTTTATATGGTAATTAAGTTTTAAGATACTGCAAAAGATAATACACTTGATCTTAACTGCATATCTACACATGATATCACTTTAGAGATAATGGTTGACTATAAAAAAAAAAAACATTTTCTAAATGACATATATGAAATATGAGGCATATAAACATCAAAATAATCTAAAAGTTTTATAGAACCATAATGGTGGACACATTTAATACTAAAGGTTTTCGTGTTGATTTTAAAAGAGAATCAATATTGGCCCCTTTTAAAACAACACACCCAACCAACTTTTTGTTTCTATATTAAATGTAGTACCTGTTAGAACTCCAAGGCTTCTTTTGCTTCTAGTATTGAATGCTCCTTACTACTACTTCAACAACAACCCATTCTCCTCCCTTAATGCTATCAGTTGGCTTGACTTTTATAGAGGCTAAATTACTATACGTGCACAGTGTCTAGTATGGAGCAAATCTCTTTTTTATTAATTAGCTCCGAATTTTAAAATTGGATATTCATTTTATCTGAAAGATCGACTGTTTAAACATTGTTTTAACCATTTTTATTTTATGAGTCTCTACAGGTATTAATTGGTCCTTTTTTAGAAGCAAAGTCTCTTATTTGAATTCCCTTCATTTTTATTTTTTGTTGGGCTTAGCCTAAGATATTTGCTTTGTAATAAAAAGACAGTAGCTTAAGGCCCATAGTATTTGTAACTTGGTAAATTATCTATTAGTCGTGGGTTTTGGACCTGATTGGGCTATAATAAAATGGACTTTGGCCTTATGCCTTTAAATAATATGTATAACTTATATTGTATTCGACCCCCAAACCCAATCCATCCGCCTTTTTATGTACTCTTTTCTTTATTTTACTTGTGGTCCTAAGTTGTATTAGCTAAACAAAAATAAAAATGGGCCTCAGACCCAATTAGTATTAACTAAAAATAATTCTAGCCTAAATTGTATTAACTAAGAAATAAAATCGAGCCTCAAACTAAAGCTATAAATTCAGTCCTCAAGCCCAATCTGTATTAGCTAAAAAAATTCTAACCTATTTTGTGTTAACTAAGAAATAACAAACACTGTTTGCTTTCATCCTCTTCAGAACAAATTTTATTATTTAGTGATATCTTTATTGGGCTTAATTTTTCTTATAATGTAAAATGATTTTGGACTCTTATTTGCAAATCTTTTGGATTTAACCTAGATTGGGCCATGACTTAAAAACTAGATTAAAATTTCAATATCTATAAATAATGATATTCAATTGTCAGGATAGACTAAAAGATATATAAGAACAAAACTACAATTATTTTGGAAACCTTTATATATTGAATGCCATGAACAAATAATGATTAAGGCAACTCGTAAAAAGCATCATATTAAGAACAATCACCTCAAATACAAATTAATATTTACAATTTTTATTTTTATTCTTAGTAAAATATATACCCGAACAAATTGGATGTCTATAGGAATTAAAGTTCTTTTATGCCTTTGAAAACGATTTTAATAAAGTAAAATGAACATTTTTAAATCGTTTTGAGAACTAATGTTTTATCTATTTAATAAAATGATTTCGGACCAATGTCCTTGATTTAATAAATTAGTCCAATTTCATGTATGTTGGATTTATTATTTTGATGTATGATATTTTTTATTTTCTTTAATTTTAATTTTAATCACTTTTAACTTGCTAATATGTTTATATTAATGACAATAGTAGCAAGCTCAAAGAGAATTGATAAAAAATAGTATTTTTAGAATGAAAACTGATATTATATGGTGGGTATGAATAAAAAGGAATTCCCAAACTTGGAATCCCTTTGGTTTACTTTTCAAACTAACCGCTCAGGTGGTGATTCACACTCACTATAAGGTAAACCACTATGTGGAGGACACTTGAGCTCTCGTCTTTGTGTCAAATTTAGAACATGCTTTGTAGTGACCCATTCTGGTCTGACCTGAGCTGCCAGTTGGTGACCCCACTAGGGACTTCATGAGAATTTGCTCTATAAATACCCTATAATTAACATTGGTTGAATCTCTTGTTTTAAGGTCCCAAAATTGCATTTTATGCTAAAGCCTTAGAATAAGTTAGGCATTCCTTTTAACCCTCAGTGGCATTTCGAAGCATAAAGCCATTTTCACTGAATTTAGTGGATTATTAGGGATGATAATTGCCACTCCAGGCCTTATACCTAAGGCTATATAAAACGGTAAACCAATAGGTCATTTTTACCCATCATTGGGATAACTCATTAGGAGGGACCCCATTTAGAGGACAATAGCCCCATGTAAATGGCCTAGATATACTTCCCTTAGGATACTGTAATAAATTACATTGTACATGATATGGATTATTTCTATGAAATTTCACACTTTCTTAAAATTAAGGTTTAAAACGTTAGGCCTTTTATACCTGAGACAGATTAAACTAAGTTTTTTCTTGAAATGGCAGGAATTTATCTAACAATAGTTGTCAAAACCTCTTGTATGTCTAGAATAAGGAGTGTTATGCGATTAATTTGAAATCATGCACCATTCATGTTCTTGCTTTCCACATTAAAGCTTGAATAAAGCCTACCTAGAATAATTATGGCTAGGCCACATGTGTAGGAGAAATAAGGTCAAAAAAAAATTGTATGTGTCTTTCTATGTTGTATATCATGCATGCATGCATATATACATCATGAATAATTTTTTATCACGCATCATATAACCACTTATGGTTAACAACCATAAAGGACTAATTATTGGCTAACATAGGGAAACATTTCTTTGTGATTGATAAACTAATGTTTGTCCATCCAAAAGATCACCTTAAACTTATCCCATACCATGGTTGATGATCAAGATGCCCTTATTTCTTGAAAAGAGGTGACGAAAGTTCTAAATCATTTAATAGAAGAGATGAAAGTTGCAATAAGTGCCAAAAACCTACTTGCAATTATTCAACCTATGATTAAAGGCTCATAAGAGACTCCTCTTACTTATGATCAATTTAAATAAGCCTTTATGACCTTAGAATAAGAGATGCTAGATGTCATTACTAGTAACCTAGCTAATGCTTTATCCAGTTTGATTCTAAATCCTAGATCTTCACTGCAACATGAGAAGGGGGAAAGAAATTTAAACAAAAGAAGGTCCCACTCTGACAATCCAAAGAGTGGATATTCACCATGATTAAGGATAAGCCCTTGTCATGGCACTTCAAGAACTTAATGAAAGAGAGGAAACTAATGCCTCTCTCATACAGAAGTCAAGCCACTATCATCACCTTTTTTATGAATATCACCAATATATAGGGCACCACATTGACGAATGCCGAATTCTTAAGACTACTAATTAAAATATGGCTAACCCATCCACTAAAGAAGATTGATCCTCACCTACTAGCTTTCATATCACAAAGAAGCTTGAATCTTAAACCTTGACCTTTCTTTTATGTTTTTAAAAGTGTTTTGTATATATTTTAGAATTTAAAAACTTCACCTACTGTCTTTTCAATGAAATGTTCCCACCTTTATTTCCCTTGTATGATGTTTTTCCATGTGATAACATGTATATTGATAATCATTGCATACATAATGTTAATTCATTTATGACTAGTTTGTTAAATCTTGGCATACGTAAGCATCTTGAATCACATTTTTTATAGCTCTTAATAAGAGGGAAAAGAGATAATAAAAATAAATAAATAAATAAAATAAGAGTGTATCCCATATTTAGCTACTAAACTAACAAAACTTATGGACATAAGGATAAAATAGGTCTAACAAATTTAAAAAAAAAAGATACTAGAAAATAGGGTATGTGCATGGGGTTAAAATTTCAAACCAATCAGCATCTTACCAACTAAGCCCAAAAAATCCAAGGAATCTAATAAACACAAGTACCCTTTCGTTCTCATCACCTATGATATTTCATCTCATTACCCATAACACTTTGTTGTTATCCCTATAGACTAAACCTTACAAATCATTCCTTTAGATAGTTATTGAAAGGCATAAAAATACTGAAGCCCTAAACACTCTAACCAAAGCCTTAGATCAATTTCCTAGTTAACATCATAACCAATAAAACTATAGGTTTAGCTTCACAAATAGCCCTATAGGCATATAAGAAAAATCCCATTCTTTAACTATTTAGGTCAAGATCTTGATACAATCAGAATCATCACTAAAGGGGATTTGAGGTGGTGGTGTCAACTAGGCCTTTAAAAAACCCTTTTTCACCCACCAATATTAAGTTTGATGCCAATCCCACTTTCATAAAAAAAAAAGGGTCCCAAAATAATCATCTTCATACTTTAAATACTGATAAATAAAAAGGCAATTAACAAACCTTAAAAGGTGGCTTTCTGCTATATGAAAATCTTATTGCATAAAAAAGGGTTTAATTCCTTAAATAATCACTTGCAAATGTTACAAGTTCAAGAATCCCTTTTACCAAAATAAAATGAACTAAAAGCTAAACACTAAGGATTTGAGAAAATAAAGCTGGCACTACCAAATGGAAGTGAAAGAGTTTAAAGAGAAGTTTAAACCAAGAGCTACTCAAGTAAAAAAAACACTAAGTTAATGTGTCCCTAACTACATCAAGGCTACTTTAATGTGAACAAGAAGTCTGGTAATTTTATTAATTAATAGGGAAGGCTCCCCACAAAAAAATAACCTTTGCCAAGTTAAAAACCCTTTGAAATAGCCTAAGAAAAAGTTAGAGGAATAAGAGAAAATATTCAACCATGAAAATTCTAGTGGCTAGTTGATAATAGGAGCTTAGTATATTGAGGTCCGAGATGTTTAAATGTTGAAATTAATCAAACCAAGTTTAATTGCATTGAATGTCTTTGCGATAATTATCTTTATGCATACATATTGCCAAATGGTGTACTGCATCATGAATCCTCTTTCTAAATAAAGCCTTCCTTGAACTATAGTCCCGTTACTTTGTTGTCTATCCAAGCATGCCATCAAACCTCATCAAACAATATCAAAATGTAGCAAACCCAAAAGCTAAAAAAATGGAAACACCTTTCCTTCCTCTAAATAACTAGCTTGGTAATATGGTTGATCCTCAGTAAGAAAAAGATATGTGGTAAAAGTACATCATTTAGAGATCAAGCATCAAATCATAAGATCTTTTCACTCACATAAATGGCTTTGTCTTGTAAAAAAAAATCCCACTAGTGTGAAAACCTCCTTCAAGGGCACATTAGGCAAAAATTAGGGCAAAGAAAAGAAAATAAAATAAAATAAGATAAAATTTGACAGCTTATAGGGAAGTAGGGCATCACTGGTTAATAAAGAAATGTCCACTTTGATTTTCAATTGCCATGAATCTTACACTTCTTAAGACCAAACCATCGCTTTAAAAAAATAACCAAAGCCAAGCCTCTGATACCCTATAAACATATTTACTTTTAACCTTAGCCAAATAAATCAACCTTTGTTTAATGATCCCTTAGAATTACCTTGACTGCACCCATCTACTAGTAAACCACTAGAAGGAAGGGAAACTAAAGAATGACATACTACATTGATAAGCTAAAGCTAAGATGGATACCATATTAATTAAGGATAACAAATTACATGATCCTAAAGCTAAAATCAAAACTTTTAGCTTATGCTCTTCAAGGGATTATTTGAAAAAACATAATAATAACAATAATGATAAAGAGAAAGAGAATTGACAAAAGATAAAGCACTTGATTTGCTAAAATACAATGCTAACTCTCAATCATCTTGATCTTGAAAGATAACTTCCTAAATGCCAAATGTTACACCATATGTCGAAGCAAATGCCAATGTAGGAGGCAAGCTTACTAGCTTTTTAGCTATAAATGCATTATCGCAAGCCCTAACATAAAAACGGCATGGCTACTACATGAATGGATGGTATGGCAGTCATAATTAGGTAATAAACATATACACGTGTTTTCATGCGAGATCTTGCATATATGGGATTGCAGGCACCCCAAGCACATCAATAAAATATAATAAGAATTCTACACTTCAGTGAGAGGCAATACAGATGGCAAGTATACTAGTTTTTTGCTATCTAATACATAGCTTCTCCTTTCAGTGACAGGCTTACTAACTTTAATGTCGACCTTAAAGCATAACTACTAATAAGTACATTAACAAAATAACAATGCAAAGTATGGCTTTAGACACCAGCCTAAAGTATGGCCTCCAACAAATAGCATAGAGCGTCTCTTCAAACACCAGCCCAAAGCATGGCTTTAATCACTAAAGTCAATAGATGTTGCACCTATCGAGCAAAGGGAGTTCTTGGATAAAGCTGATGGAGGTCGCACCTATCAAGTAGGTGGAACTCTTAAATAAAGCTGATATATATCGAGCCTACTAAGCAAGGGGATCTATGGAGGAAGCTCTCAGATAAAGTTGACAGACATCACACCTACCAAGAAGGAGGAATGCTTAGTCTTATAGAGGGTTAAAACTCAACCATCAAATCATCTTAATAATGCCTACCTAACAGAAAGGAGTGCTTATTCCTAAAGAGGGTCAAAACTCACACTCACCAAGTAAGAGGAGTGATTGGTCTTGGAAAGGGTTACAATTCAACCATAAAATCATCTCAATAATGCCTACCTAGCAAGGAGTGTTTGGTCCTAAAGAGGGTTAAAACTTATGCCCACCAAGCAAGAGGAGTCCTTAGTCGTGGAGAAGGTTAAAACTCAACCATTAGATTATTTCAATAATGCCTATCTAGCAAGAAGAAGTGTTTGATCCTAGAGAGGTTTAAAGCTCATACCTATTATAAACGCCTCAATTTTAGGGCTAGGACTTTCTTACGTATTTAGACTTTGACTCGACCCGAAAAGCCATGGTGCAACCTGAATTGTAAAAAAATGGGAATCTATGTTGATAGCGGCCTAAGCTCAAAGCCCGACACTGATTCTAATAGGGTGCAGGGGCGAAGCCCCACAGTATAGACCCATTCTCTTTTTTGAGCCTATGATAATAACTAGAGACAAGCTCAAGCAACAAGGTAAGCAACTTGAAACCCAAGTCCACACGGACTTGATGCTACGAGGTCCATACCATAGCCAGCCTAGACCAATAAGCCCAAAGCCCTAAGTCTGCATGGACAAGCTAAAGCCTATATCCATACAAACTAAATCCAATCTAGCCCAAAGCCTATAGACTGGCGGTAAAACCATGCCTACATCTGCATGAACTAAGCTATACAAGTCCGCACAGACTTACCAATGTAAAACTTCCAGAAGTGCAAAATTCCTATTCAGGCACTGAATCCTAATCTTAGAGGGATTTTACCATCTCTGGATGGAATACTTAAACCCAAACCTTATAAATACCCTCCCTATCAACCTATTTCAACAAAATAAAGGAATACATAGAAGATACAATTGAAGACTCCACAGCAAGATTCGCTCTACTAGTCCTTAGCCCTCACTAAAATAATCATTCTTCTAAAACCCAACCATTGTCTTATTGCTTGGTGCTAACTTCAAGGTAACATCTGAGGCTCCTTTCATCATGTTCATTCATTTATTTGTGTCATTTGCTGTCACCAATAATCTCCAATGATTAATTGACATGTGAGGTGATTCTATGTAATCCCCACATCAATTATAGGAGTAGATTAACCTCTTCAACCATTTTAATCATATTTTAATCGTTCATAGAAAATTGTAATCGTACTTGCTTTTTGGAACTGACAAATAAGTTCGCACGGACCTACTTTAATGGATGTGAGGTCTGTGTAGACCTATTATTTGAATATGTATATAATATGAGATGTGTATAGACTATTATTCGATAACAGTATCATGTTTGCCTTGTGTATCATGTTTAAATGTATCTTATTTATCCTATTAGCATGCCTTTGTTCCTTTATCATATCGAATGATTATTCCATTCCCTAGTATGCATATTGTTGACATTTTTGAATTAATGTATGGTCCGTATGAACCCCGTTTCATAGGAAACGTAATTCGTATAGACATATATGTTTTATGTGCACTTATTCTATTTTGTAGTCCGCATGGACATATTTTTTGAATTCTAATCTTTATGAATATCTATATTTATCTTTATGTTCTCCTTTGCAAGATTAATCTATCATTTTCTCATTCATAACAATTATTTAAGCATATTTCACAATCATTCACATCCTCATATACATTTATAACATGCATTGTTATCATTCTGTTTAACTTTGTCATTAGGTCCTTATAACCATTATTTTGTGTTATTAATCTCTTCCTTTGAGTTGTATGTAAGTGACCCTTATCACTAGAGTAATAGTCCGAATAGACATATAACCCTTATGAGCAATAGTTCGCACAGACATATTCTGAAGCCTCATAGAGTCTGCACGGACTTAACATCATACAAACAGGACAATTCAAGTGCCTTACTTTATTTCTTTTGGTTTTGTACTTGTTGTTTCTCTTGGTTTATTTTAGGTTGCAATAATTAGTTAAACAACTTGTTTTACACGCCAATTGTTCAACTTTCACATCAAATGGTTTTCTATACAATTAATTGGTTTTTTTTAATAAAATAGATTTGATTTTTATTAATTAAAAGTTGTATTAAAAATATATTTTAATAAAGGCCAATCTCCTAAAGATGGGAGTTGAGCAATTACCGCCAATTCCTATAGAATTATAAGTAATTGTCAGGTCAAATAATAACTAATCAATGACTCGATTTATAGATGTACAACTACACTTGTTGTATTCTTAAATATCATAATTTACTTTCTTTATATGAAAAGGTGAAATAAATACTTTAAATATATGGGATTGATAAAAATTATAATACACAAAGAAGGCATATTATTCAAGCATAAATAAGATATGAATTTAAACCTTTCTGGTATAGAAGATCAAAGGTCCTAGTGTAGAGGCAAGGTGGCGACTCCACTAACCACTCTTGTCCCCAGTAAAAATATCATAATCTCTACATCTACCAAGCAAAAGGAGTGCTTGGTCCTAGAAAGTGTTAAAACTCAACCATCAGATCATCTCAATAATGCCTACCTAGCAGTAAGGAATGATTGGTATCGAAAAGGGCTAAAACTCACACCTATCAAGTAGGAGGAGCGCTTAGTCTTGGATAAGGTTAATACTCATAACTCATATCAATTTAATAATGCCTACCTAGTAAGAATGAGTGCTTGGTCCTCAATAATACCTACCTAGCAAGAAGGAGTGCTTCATCTTAGAGAGGATTAAAACTCACATCTACCTAGCAAGAGGAATGCTTGGTCCTAAAGAGGGTTACAATGCACACTTACCTTGCAGGAGGAGTGCTTAGTCGTAAGAAGGGTTAAAACTCACACTTATTGAGTAAAGGGAGCTTTTAGAACCAACTCTAAGTCATAGGTACACATCTATTCCTTCCTTTTGAACTTTAATGCAACTTGATGTATACATTTTTCAAGTCCTATCAAAGTAGGGGTAGCTATAGACACAAGGCTTTGAAACACTTCTTAGTTTAAAGGGTTTCCAATGATGAAACTTATAGATGCCAAATATTTCTCAAGAGATGTAAGCGGAGGCCCACAAACCAAGCAAAACATTCCAAAAACACTAAAAATAGAACCTAAAAGTACATTTAAAAAGGCATAAGGAAGATACCTAATGGATATCATATGATGTCCATACAGACCTTCTTTCATAAGGGTTAAGGTTCATATGGATCGAGTCAACACATGGCTATAATGTCCGTCTGAACCTCCCTCATAAGGGAATAGGTCCGTTTGGTCCTTTATTTTAAAGTCCATGTAGACTTAGATATTCATAAGTTACCCCAAGACCATCTTCTAGATGGATGGAAGAATATCCTCTACTGGAGCCTACAAATTATTTTTGAATACTATAAAAGGATAATATTCTTTTGGTAAAAAGAGGGATTTTGGGAAGAGGATTTTTTGGGAAAAAAATCTTTCACACTAGGCACCTCTCTCTTCTCAATTTCTTCTTCTCCCTCACCAAAAAACCCACATAAAAACTTAATCCTCCATTGACAAAGCTTGAAGAAACTTAAAGAAACCACCATTTTTCTTACCTTAAACTTGCAAAGCTTGAGGAAACTCGTCACTTGGGATAAATACCTAAGGAAACCCTTATAAGAGGCTCTTTTTCATTCATTTAATCTTGATCTAATTCATTTTCTTTCATTGTTTGATTTTTTGTTCTCCTTTTAGTTTTCTTTTCTTTCTTTTTCTTGAGGTCCATGATCCTCTATAAAAATGGAGTTCTAAAAGACCCATTTTGATGGGTATACTCAATTAGAGAGGGGAGACCTTGGCTTTTTTATCTATTTAGTTCATTTTAATAAATTGTTTTTAGTTTTCTATATGACATAAAGTCCATACGAACCTCCTCTTATGAGGAATCAGGTCCACATGGACCTATATTTCCATATATCAAATCTCTTTAATCCATACGGACCTATATCGTACATCAATTAAAAGTTCTTTTCTTTTATTTGCATTTTCTTGTCTTAAATCTAGGATCATCTATAAAAATAGAGTATTAAAAGACTCATTTTTATGGGTCTACTCCATTAGAGAGGTGAGATCATTTTTGTATTCTTTTTATCCATTTGCTCTTTCATTTATTCATTAATGTTTATTATTGTTTCTATTTTTTTGTGCATATATCTTCCCCTTTTTGCATTATTTTTTATCTTTGTGGAATAGATATGGTTGTTTTCTTTTATCATTCCGTATTTATGAATAAGTCCATGCGGACGTCCTCAATCAAAGAATAATGTCCATGAGTACCTATTATTATACCTAGAATTTGTCCTATTGAGGTCAACATGGACCTTTATTTGTTAGAGTTTCCTTTTAGTTGTTATGTGTAACAAGATGTTGTATTATTATCTTACCATTATTGTTTTAAGTTTGAGCACCTATGGGGAAAACGTCTGCATAAACTTATATCGTGTTCTCGTAAGGTCTGCACGGACTTGGCTTACATGTTCTTGAAGTCCCTACGGCCTTATTCCTGTTCCAGTAGATCAGTTTGTCTTTACATTTCATGTATATATTCTGTAATTAATTTTTTTTTAAGGTTTTTAGATCTTTTGTACTAGGATTTTCAATTGTAAAAGTTTTAAATATTTTCGTGTATGATTCCATGCATATTGTAATAGGTAAAATAAAATGATTTTCAGTTCGATTAAAAAACTAAAGTCATAATAAAATATTTTATAGAAAATAAGGGCCTAATCACATAAAAATAAAAGTTTTGGGACCAAAGTCCCAATTTTCAAAAATTATTTTAGTTTAATTAAAATAAGTGTTTTAAATTAATAAATGTTTTATCAACATATTTTTTAGGATCAAAATCCTCTCATCTTAAAAAATTATTCAAATTAAAAGAATAAAGTTTTATGAAAAAATGGGATTATAATTAAATAAGACAACCTAAATAAAATTATTTTGGAACTAATGTCCCAATAATCCAAAAGTGATTTAATTTGATAAAATGCTTTTAAGAACCAAAGTGTGACAACCCAGCCCGCCTAGTTAGTATTGTCCGTTTTGGCCCACCAGGCCTCATAGATTTGTATCTTGGGCAAAGGGGGCAGCAGAAGGACTTCTTAAATGGTCACCCATTTTGGCACTACTCTCACTAAAACACGTTTAACTTTAGAGTTCTGATAGGATCTAAACCCTTAACACCCAAAAGCACGCTAACTAGGTATACCAAGACCTTACTTATAAGGTCATATCTTCCCTCTATTCTAATATGGGATAGGTTCCCTATCCACCCCAAGCGTGGTCCTCCCCACCTTAGGATACAGCGTCCTTGCTATCATACCTGTACTGGGGAGGGTCAGGCTCTAATACCAATTGTAATAGCCCAGCCTGTCTGGTTAGTATTGTCCGTTTTGGCCCACTAGGCCTCATGGATTTATCTCTTGGAGAAAGGGTGCAGCACAAGAACTTCCCAAATTGTCACCCATCTTGGGAACTCCGAAGTTAAACGTGTTTATATCAGAGTAGTACTAAAATAGGTGACCATTTGGGAAGTCCTCGTGTTGCTCCTTTTACCCAAGAGACAAATCTGTGAGGCTTGATGGGCCAAAGTGAACAATACTAACTAGGCGGGCCAGGTTGTTACACAAAGTTCCTTTATGCCTTTGAAAATGATTTTAATAAAATTAAATGAACATTTTTAAATCATTTTTAAAATTAATGTTATATCTATTTAACAAAATTATTTTGGACCAATATCCTTGATTTAATAAATTGATCCCATTTCATGTATGTTGGATTTATTATTTTGATGTATGATTTTTTCTTTAATTTTAATTTTAATCATTTTTAACTTGCTAATGTGTTTATATTAATCACAATAGTCGTACTCTCAAAGAGAATTGATAAAAATTAGAACTATCGAGATGAAAACTGGTATTATGCAGTAGGCAAGAATAAGAGGAAATTTTCAAACTTAGAATATCTTTAGTTTACTTTCCAGACTAGCCACGCAGGTTGCGACTTACACTCACCATAAGGTAAATCACCTTGTGGGGAACACTCGAGCTCCCGTCCTTGTGTCAAATTTGGAATATGCCTTTTAAAGGCCTATTTTGGTCTAGCTCGAGCTGCCATAGTCAAGATACCTCTAAAGTGGAAGATCAAAAGAATCCCATGCGCTAGCAAGAACTGTACGGACCTGTTAGCAAAAATAGTAGCTTCTAATGACTTTATAAGCATGAAGATGAAGGTAAAAAAACCAACATTCTTGCATTCAATGAGGCAGACATAATATAGGAAAGATAGATGACACATGGATGAGTCTACTGATGGACTACATCTGATCGGGCAAACACCTAAAAGCAGAGAATAAAGCCAAAAAGATAGCAAGAAAATCTCTCACCTATTCCATAATGGATGAGAAGTTATACAAAAAGTTTATGACCTGCCTGTGGTTAAAATGTATAACTCCCAAAGAGGGGAAATATGTCCTCTAGGAAATCCATTAAGGAATATTCTGAGCACACGAAGCAAGTACAGCCAAAAATAGAAAGGTATTACAAATTGAATACTATTGGCCAACTATATTAAAAGATATAAGGGAGATGATGTAGAAATGTGCCTAGTGCTAGGTTCATGGTAAGATAGTGAGGAAGTTAGGAGCAGAGCAGCAGCCAATAAGGATTTCATGGCCATTTAACCAGTGGGGACTTGAGATCTTAGGCCTCTTTGCACCTTGCAAAAGCCAACAAAAATTTGTAGTAGTCGCAATAGAACATTTCACAAAGTGGATAGAGGCAGAGTCAATAACTACAATTACATCATCAAAAGTTTGAGATTTTGTCTAAAAAAGCATTATTTGTCATTAACCGATAATGGCAAGCACTTTGATTACTCGCTCTTTAGAGAGTTTTATCGAGGCCTCAAAATACAACTTTAATTTACAGCAGTCAAACACCTATAAACTAATGGAATGACTAAAGTGTCAACCAAGACTCTAGTTAAGGGGTTAAAGAAATGCCTTGGGGAAGTGAAAGGCAAATAAACTAAAAAAACTCAATAGTGTGATATAGGCATATAGAACAACACCTTGATCAGCCATAGATGAGACGCCATATTCACACACCTATAGTTTTGAAGCTGTTTTGCTCGTGGAAATAAGGTTGCCTCTTACTAGGTAAAACTATTTGATAACACTGGTAATGATATAAAAAGGCGATAGGATCTTTACTTAGTCGAAGAAAGAAGAGAGTGTGCATAGATATAGGTTGCAGCCTACAAGCAACATATCTCATGGTATTACAACACTAGGGTAAAGGCCAGAAAGTTTGATCTGGGTGACCTAGTCTTAGAAAAGCTAAAAATAAGTCAGGGAATGCTAGAGTCAGTAAGCTTATCCAAAATCCAAAATCCTAACACTTATAGATTGAGATCAATCAAGGGTGCAGAGGTACCAAAGTCATGGAATGTGGAAACTTTATGTAATGAAAAACTTCAATAAGATATTTTGATCTGATCGGTCCTCATATAATGAATTCCCTTTACAATTAATAGAAAATATACTTCATTCTTTACATCCAGTAAATTTCCTTACTATTAGTATGTGAATGAATAAAGGCATATACATCTCTATATAAATTACTAAGGCAAATACACCTCTATATAAATTGCTAAGGAAAATGTGTCTTTAAATAAATCACAAAGGCAAATGTGCCTTTAAATAAATTATTAAAGCAAATACACCTCAAAGCAAAATCGCCCTAAACAATTCATAAAAGCAAATACATCTCGTGGGAAGATAAAACACGAATGAAAAAAGAAACGTAGGCCACCAAAGCCCAATCGAGAACAGACGATAAATAGCAAACAAAGCATAAATAGAACAAGCACAATTATAAGGACAAAAGCATGAAGGATGAGAAAAATTCCTCTTTTCATTTAATGGTAAGAATTCTTACACAAAACTAATAATGAAAAATAACAATAACAAAAATTTCATTCTTTGGGAGAAGAAGGACCAACTCTTCAGCAACAGCACCCCCTTTATTAGAACCCTGGCTGGATTTTTATCTATGTTGTCAACCCATGAAAAGTCTTAGTCAATGAAATGCTTATGAAGCTCTAACTTCAAATTTAGTTAGAAGTCTGCCAGAGAGCCTCCAATCTCCTATATTATTTCCTTCCCTAAGGCCTTTATTGCTTTATTATGCTCAGCGATCAAAACTTGTTCGTTAGCCTTGAGATCCGCAACTTGCTTCTAAAGCTTTGCAACCTAAGAGTCTTTGGTTTTAATCTCTAATTAGGCATCATTGAGTTTGATATTGAGACCAAAAATATAACTATCTTACATGTCTTTATCTTTCTTAATCTACTCATAGTCATTCTACAGTTGCTCGAATTCAGCTCTCATAGTGACAAAAGCCAATCGGCCTCTTCTGCCTTCTTCTTTTTGAGTATGGCCTGCAGCTCAAATTGGAAAGCATAAGTTCTTAGAATTTGGAGTAGTTGTATTCCCTATAAATGGATAAAAGGAAAAGCCATCAGCATAAACATGAATCAAAAATTTAATATATCAAAATTAAAAGATCACGTACTTGAAGAAGGTAACTCCCAGCATGATTATTAATAGTTTTGAAATCGACAATCTTCTTAGTTCAGTTGGCATCCACCAAGAAATCTAAGTTGTGGAGAAAATATTGAGTAATTTAAATTTTGTGAGGAAGATGTACTACCCAAACTCTCTGTGAACATCCTTGGCAAGTTTGGCATTGACATCGAAAAGCCTCCTATTGATGAAACGAACCTGATCAGGATTTGTTCGATTGAAGGAAAAGTGGGAGCAACTACATCATCAAGAGAAGTTGTGGTTGCAGATTAAGCATCAATCTATGCCTTAAAAGACTACAACAAGGCCCTAATTGAAGCCTCATCATATGTCCTATTGTCGAGCACATATTTATGTTTTTTGCTGATGATAGGGTTAACAGCGCGCCTACCACTTCCTCGATTAACTGCAGGTTTTTTTAGGGGAGTAGCAGCAGTAGCAGTTTGAGCAGAGGCTTTCATCTTTTGCTGCAAAGCCTTTTTTTGTGCTTCTAAAATAGCTTGCTAATGAAAAGACATATTGCCTACAAGAAAACAAAATGATTTGTCATGAGAAGACAACAATAGAACATATCAAAGTAAATAACAAAGAATTACAAAAGAACCTCTACCCTCCGAAGGATTGTCAGGCCCTTCTACAATGGAAAAGAGTAAATTTGAAGAAAAAAGAAACTTCTTAGCCTCTGATAGAAGTTTCTGAAAATCTCTCCTAACATGTAGAAGTGAAAATGACATATCTTTCAGAAAATTACATTCATTTGATTGGTCGAACTTGAGTCCTAGCTAACCCCTTTTCTACCCATAAGGAAAAAATGTCGTTGAACCCTTTATTTGATTTATTCACTCCTCTTAAAGACCAACTAGTTCTAGCGATGAAATTCACAAACTAGTTAACTCCCGATCGGAGAATTAATAAAAACTACTAAAGAGTTTGACACTACGAACAATGTTATATTACTTACAAATACACAAAAAGCAACACGATGATCCTCTAACCATTCGGCGAAAGTTGTGATAGACCAAATCCATATGCATTCATAATGTCTACATAGAATGGACAAAAAGGAAGATGGAAGTCAAATTCAAAGAAACGCTCAAAAACAATAAAAAAAAAAAACTCGTTATTAAAAGGACAACTCAACAACCCCATATTTCATAGACAAGCGAGTGTAACTACATCATTAGGGATCTTATATTTTTCTCTAATATAGGGCAAGTCATCCTTTGCTATCCTAGAGAATTTCCTAACGGAAAGCGAAGTTGCAAAATTGTCCGTAAAAGAAATGTCAATATCCCCGACACTCGGAGGCCCACTAAAGCTGGGTACATTTGGCAAAGGCAAAGATAGGACCCTAGTTCTAATCTCAAAGGTCCCAGAAGAATAAGAAGAAGAAAGAGAAGGAGAAAAAAAATGATAATGATAAAGAACTAGAAGAACTCATGCTAAAAGGAAGAAAGGAAACTCATTGGAATCAAGTAAAAGGTGCTTGAGACAACATAAGCAAATCAAAAAATAAAAGAAAACCAAAATACCAAAGCCAAAATAATACTACAACAAGGCTAGAAGAAATGGGAAAAAATCAAGCAAGATTAATCGAGACCCTATATATAGGCTACACCTTAGCAAAATCTTAAGAGACACGTATTTATGACAATTAATGATAATAGTGAAGAAATTGAAGAGACGTGACAGTTATGCAGCACGACATGATAGGTACATGGAGGACATAAAAATGCGCCTTGCCATGGTCGACCACATAGCTCAAAGGTCTGAAAGACTTCTTCTCAAACCGATCAGCCACATAGCTCAAAGGTCTGAAAGAATTCTCCTCAAACTAGTTGGACATATAAATCGAAGTTGTGAATCACTTCTTTGTTTATACCTATGCCCTTGAATTCGCATGTTTGATTATCGAACCATCTTAAAAGGGGCGATGAGGGAGACAAATGATAATGTCTGTATCACCTTACTTCTCATAGGCATAATGAACATCACTCAAGCCCATGAATATATCTCTACCTATGGATTTTTGCACAAGTTAGGCACTAAAATATATAAGGGACCACTCTCTTGCAGGTTCTCTCTCTAACACACATGAATATATCTCTACCTCTCCATGCTTTACTGTCCTCCTTCTCAACTATCTCACTAACTTAAACATCGAAGGTTCAGTCCTGAAACTTTTCGAAGCAAATCATTATTTCTTTGTAGGTTGTCTCATCCCAAATCCACATCCATCGCAACCGACTCTACCATGAATAATAATTTTTATTTAAAAATATTGTAATGAGAATTTTAATGTAATAA